>JAHDVE020004122.1:0-42290 GCA_022606495.2 Halesus radiatus
TGTACGAGACGATTTATGAATGCGAATGAAGCAAGGAGTATATGCTGAAACTGAGTTGTTTGGGCGTTCCGTCCTCTCTGCCTACTCCTGCGATGAAACGGCGTGATGGTTAGTTAGTTAATTAAAGATACGTTTAAATAAAAATAGATAAATTATACGGCATTTATAACGGGGGGTAGGATATCAACCACAGAACAGAAAATCCTCAGAATTGTGATTTGAAAAAAAACTGATATCTCTAATTTACATATTATATGGATACGTTTTACATAAGACATCATTAATATTACCCTTTTTTTACATTTACGAGCATCCCGTATTTTTATCTACTATCTTGAAATACATTCTTCCGTCTTTCACTCTATGGCGGCGTTATTATAACCTAGATTTTTGACGTTCGAGTGGAATTTTTTCTTTGTTTATTCGTGTTCCTTTTTTTTATAAAGAAAGACAAACTTTGAAAATCTCCTACTATTGGTTGTGCCGTGATGGAAAACTTGAACTCAAAACGCCTGGGTACGAACTCAAACGCGATGCTGCCAACTCAGCCACACACCGGTCTAAAATAGTCCGGTATTATTCTAAATTAATTTTTTTATTTATTTCAGATCTCCCTGTATAACGTATCCTGTGTTTTATTTGATTTTTAAATTTATTATGGTGGTTGTGATTTTTAAAGGATTTCGACTCTAAGATCCAGTGTTTCGATTATATGTGATTGTTGTTATTTCATTTTTGTTTTGTATTTATGAATGTAAATTAGTATTATTTTAGAGTATAATTGTTTTACTTATTTATGGTATTATATACGCCCTATATGGGCTATTACATGTATAGTTAGTTATGGTAAACAGGTACAAGATACATCACAGTAGGTACATAGATAAAATAACCAACAAATACAGGAATAACGTAGTGTAAGTACCATTCCAAGTAATTACTTACAGATTCAAATTTTCAAAACATACCTCACATTCGCTGATACTTATACTCTAAACACATATATTAATAATTGTTGAGGCTGTATGCAATAATCGTCTAATTGTTTTTTTATTCCGAGCAGTTAAATATATCTACTATGTCTGAATATGTATTACCTTCTGCGTGGAGTCTAGGTAATAGAGAATTTCTGAATTACTCAGTCCTGAAATTATTGTTACAATTGAATAAAATTTTAGATCAAGTAATTCTAGTTGGAAAATTCAATTTAATTAAGCTGACAATTCCAGGGATGTCCATAAAACCATTAAAAATGTTGATAATAAAAGTTATCAGGTCTATCTGAGAGTTTAAATAATTTTAGTTGTTTCATTAAGTAATTGTAATTTATAGTTTCTATAGGTAAACCGAGTCTATAGTTAACATATCTCAGGAGTTTATGTTGAACTTTTTTTAATAGAGTCGGAATGAATTTTGCAGTGAAGGGACCTTATTATTGACATAATGTTAAATTTATTGAAGATTTCGTCAGCTTCCTTCATCGTTGGCAAGAGATATTATTATTTAATACAAATTTTATTGGAAATATAATATTGAATAAGTGTGAAAAAAAGTCAGTACCTTGGGCCAATTGAAAATATGTTAAAGGGTTAACCAAAACTCGACCCTTTATTCTAGAGAATGACTCCCAAGGAAATTACTGTATTTTTACTTGATATGGTAGATATACCAACTATTATAAGAACGGTGGCATAAATTCATTTACGTAACAACTTAAAATAAGAAATAAGTATTTTAGAATTTTAAGTTTTATTTATTTTTGAATTAGATCATAAATAAGTTTTTTTTTAATTGATGTGAATTTTAGAATTAGAGTGTCGCGTACTCGTACTGTTACGTATTCCGTACTCAAATCACAACCGAACTTATGTTGTTTAATAATTATATCTAATTATTTGAAGTTTTTAATTATTAACCGTGCTAGTTTTTATGTAAAGTTTGATATTCAGTTACACGTTGAAAATTGGAGGCTTATCAAATTACAAGGTCTATGTAGGCCAAATGGAACTAACTACGCCAAAAAAGGCCTCTGAACATGAACGCAAACTCGGTCATTTGTACAAATCCACGATTACTCGCCATTTCTTGGATTCTACCAATTTCTTTGGATTTTGGATTCAACTTCAGCTTAGAAAACTCAAACCTCATAAAATTCAATTATTAGCTAAGACGATAGTTTTATATACTCACCAGAAAAGAATTGATTTATAAAATAACATAGAAAAAAATAGATCTCTTCGATGTTAATAAAGGTTAAGGATTTTTACAATTTTTTTAATGGATTCCATTTTGCGATGTTTTAATTATTTTTTTTGTTTTGGCGCAACCGGGATAAGAACTCAACACCTTTCGCCATCCAAGCGTCTGCTATAATCACTGAGCTATGTTACCAGGCATCACGCGTGCCGTTCCTCAACTACGTACGAATTATGAAACAACTCCAGACAGACACAACAGCAAAAATACATTTTAAATATTCACGAAAGCGAACACAAAGTGCAGAATCCACTTTTATATTATAAAAATCCTTAAGGACGTATACCTGAACTTGAAAAATAATAATAATAATCGAAGTAAACTCCTACCAGGACAATTGTGATTGTTTGAAACTGAATGAAAACTGCAAGGCTTTGTAAAACGTCGGTCTTACAAAGGAAATAAATAGAAATAAGAAAACACAAACCAAAATTCAACAAAGGTATGCTATTTTCTCCAAAATCGTAAAATGTTATATCGTTTTATTTTATTAAATAATAATCATGAATAATATCGATAAAGGTAGATATGTAAGAACTTTGAGAATAAAAAGGTTTGGGTACCGAAAACCATTCATTGGATAACCAACACCTCTTCCTTAGGTCACTCCAAGTGGTTCGTTACATTTGGTGACTTAGCGGGGATGCCCGTTTTATTAGGTTTATACAGGTCTTGGCGGTAAATAGCCGGTCGAGGGAGACCCCTTGACCTCTCCAGCCGGACCCTCTCGACCCATCGCTCTGAACCGCAGTGGAAGAAATGAATAAATACGTCTGTCACTTCTGGACACACTAACCCCTCAGAATTCTACCCACCATTCATACCGTTTTCCTTCCCAGGAATTTCTCTCCTTTCATTTCTTAAGAGACCCTCCACACGACATCCCTAAAGATGACGTAGGTGGACATCTGTGAATATGTTATGACCCAGACAACATTAGTTTCTAACTATGCGGGTACGCCAATTCCAAGAAGCTAATCATGGCTAATTGTTTTTATTATTACACTTATAAATATTGTAAGTACGTATATAATATATAAGTTCATGCAATGTTTCATTATAGAAATAGCAGTAAAAGTAATACATTAATAATACGAGAAAATAAAAAAAGAACGAATAATATATTAAATGAAACAATCAAACTTTAACCACTTTCATTTTTATTTGTATTAAACGCCGACTGGTTTCCGAAAATTTCATCCACAAATCTCTTCCAAATCTAAATATTTTTTAAATGTGACACTTTTCCTCATTTTACATTGGAAAAACAAGCCGTAATTTCGACATTAGAATCAAAGAACCTGTAATTTCTCTTGGAAATAATTATTTTTCCGAATTCGCTAATCAAATTATTTCAAACAATCATAATTTTGATAAAAATTCAAGAATCAATGTTCTTCACATTAATTATTTTAGTTAAGGTAAACGTTCAGATAATTTAGAAGCCTTGGAAATTAAGAAATCCCTTAATAATATGTGTCTATTATTAACAATAAAAAAAACCTATCTGACAGCCGCATTTTAAATATATTTCCTTTCACCCCTCCCTCAATCTCTATCTCTTCCTCACTTCTTACAATTCCCTCGTCACGCCCCCACCCCTACTGTGACACCTAATTTGTATGTTCTGCCTTAATTTTGTAATATTGTTTAGTATACTCGTATATTTTGCCCCGATGATGGAACGGTTGTTCCAAAACCGGTCGGCGTTAAAAATAAAAGTGGTTAAAACAAAGTTTGATCGTTTAATTTAATTATAATGGATAACCACAAAGTGGCAGCTTCATACAATAGAATAATATGTTATGTAAAAAAAAATCTTTTTAAATAATCGAGTTGTAAGTTGATGTAGAAGGTAGGTAGTGAACTAAAGTTGTGTGTATTATACTGGAATAATTCTTGAAGAAAAAAAAAATCTGAACACCATTCTTCCATTATGATACTGATTTTTTTTTCAACGACGTCTCAATGGAGTTCTCAGCATTTTCCTAGGAAATTCCTGTATTAAAAAAAAGTTGTGGGTTTGGTGGGTACGTACGTGAAGTACGTAAAGAGGGAAAGTAAAATGACAGGACCACTTAAAGAAAAATTCGACTTCACGTCGGCATTAACGGTGACATTCTGAAAGGGATGCTTTCCTAGTGCTCTACGTGGGATTTAAAACCATACAATTGTAGAGGGTAAGGCTTAGTGAAGAAACTAAAAAGTTGTAAAAGGAGCTACTACTGAAATCGTTCAATGCTATAACATTGCTTTGGAAAAATATCTATTGCGTTAGATATGCGAAGTTGACAAGTTTTCAAACGAAGTTAACGATGCAGGGCTAATTCAAACGATTTACTCAATTTCATATTTTCCATATTTTCTAAATTATACGTTATATGCGAATAATCTACATAGTGATTGAAATAGGATGTTCAAAAGTTTAAAATTCCACCTTTAGATCGCTCATAGTTGCGCAAACGACCGCTAGAGTGCTTGCGCCGCCAAGCAGCCATTTTGCGTTAGTTGTGAGTAAAATGGCTACTATGCAGCACAAGGTTTTCTGTATTCGTGAGTTCTGTAAAATTGAGTTGGCAACTGTAGTACAGCGTACCTTTCGTCTCCATTTCAACACGGAACATCCAACCAGAAAGAGCATTTATCGTTGGTATCACCAATTTGAGCAAACTGGATGACTCTGTAAATTATAAAGTCCGGGCCGACCGCATGTATCAGAGGAGATGTGCGATAATGAGGCCACCATTTTGAATAACACTGAACCAAAAATCCCTGTAGTTATCTTTACTGATTATCATGAGACCCTTCGACTCTCCCCTGACAACCACAATTTTTTTTTTGTTGGAAATGATTAAGAAATTTCACCCATAAGTGACTTATATTTTGGGCACACGCACACGCCTACAGCACACTTCTCTCAGTTGATCTCTTCAGTAGATTGGTAGTTTAATATGATGATTATCATCATAAAAAAATATATAGGACGTCGTGGACACACTCCGAGTACAATATAACCACGCTTACAGGACGCTGCTTGGCCACCCTTGGTGATGCAGCGCCTCGCAGACGTTCGCAGAAAGAAGGGTACATGGGTTTGCTGCTTTGATGCGCCACAGAATAGCCGGGACGAGTCACCGCTACCGGAGACCGGAAAACACTCTTGTCCAGGCCATCGCCCAGTGGCAGGGTGCGGCCCTACATCATAGATGGAGAATTTCCCTCAAGCCACCGTAGAATAAAGTGGTAAATATGTTCACATTTTAATTTTTTTATATTCTATTTTCACATCATGTAATTTTTTTTTAAATATCTTATTTTATATGGTAGACAGAGTATTGCATCGCCGCTTTGTTCATTAAGTAACTTGTTCTCTAACTTGCATATTGAGGAATGAAAATTCATTCGCATATTTTTGGACGCCTAGGAACACATCTTCTAGTTCGTTCAGCATTAGATTTAACAAACCAATACATTTATTGGTTTTTTTTCTCAATTTCATTCTGGTAAGAGACGAGCTTAAAAGGTGGATTTACTTCTTCCAAAGTTGGAAAATGTTTTTCCTGTTTTATTTGTTGAAGTGAAATTTCGGGAATTCAATAGGCGTTTGGTCTTACAAAATAAAGGTTTGTCAAATGACAGGAGACTGAAAGGGAATTCTATTATGCGGGAGAATAGGATGGTAAAAAGACCGAAAACCGTCCATAGTGAAAAACACATGAAAAAATATAGGTTACACTACACTGTTTATTTCGGTAAAGCGTTAGTCCTCAATTGGTCTTAGCCGTGTTTCTATTGAAATCACAAATTTTGTTAAAAAGTGTAGATAAATAAGTTGTGAAGAAAGTCACAAAAGCTGGAGGTAAGTGAGTTTATGAAGATATACTCCTAATATGTTCTTACCGGGTCACCTAGTAACACTAGTTGGTAGGGTTAAAAGGTTTCCAATTTTAATAATCGGGATATAATAAAAATAAATTTAATTATTTTAGATGTTTCATTTCAAAATAAAGTACAAATGTGTGCAAGACTATCGTAAAAGAGAATTACCTTCCGAGCGGTAACTAAACATTGTTTTAAATGGAGATCTGTTAACACGGAAGAGAGAGAGAGCGCGCATTAATATTAATAATGCTTAGGGCGTAAACGATCATTTGAAAAATATTTAACAAAACACAACTATATTTAGAAAAGAGCAAAAATCTCAAAACTGCAGACTTACGTAGTATTTAAAGAAACGCTGTTAATTTTTTCATACCTAACTAACTAACCATTACGCAGTTTCTCCGCAGGGGTAGGCAGAGAGGAAAGATAGCCAAACAACTCGATCATGGCTTACACTTCTTGCTTCATTCACATTCATACAACGTCTCATACATTATCTTCTGTTATTCCGACTTCTGACATGGCCCGACTCAAGTATTTGATTCACTTGATCGTGCCATATCCTCTTCGGACGTCCCCGGCTTCCTCTTCTATTCACAATCGCGTCATATATTTTCCTTTAGCGTCCCTTTCTTAATCTTACTCATTACGCTTACATCAGCCTAGCATTCTTTACGAATCTCAACATTTTTCACACGATCATACACGGTTTTACCACACATTCGCTCAGAGATTTCATTTCTACAGCATTTAGTTTACTTTTATCATTTCTCTGCCAGTTCCATTCCTCACTGCCACACATCAGGGTTGATATCAGCACTCTATTGTGGACTGCTAGCTTCGCTTCTTTGGTTAGCACCAACCGCGTTCAGTCCTTCCCTTATAGAGTTTCCCGCATTTACCCTTCTTTCAATATCCCTCTCAGTCTGTCCATCTCTCATAGCTACATATAACGTGTTTAATAAGAGAACCGCATGTGTTATTTAAATTTTTCAGAGATAATCAGCTTTTTTATATCGAGGGAATTTCATTTAATTTATTTTTGTCAAAAATCGTCAAAAATAACATATTCTTTTTTAAGTGCAAGAAAACTTCAAGTTTTCAGGGGAAGTTGGTAATATTTACATAGAAATTCTGGTTGCGGATCCAAATTAGATGTCAAATTAACATAACGGTATTGTGCAATTTATGATTCAATTAACGTTTTCTGCTATACTGCCGTCGTAGGTAAAAACACAGTATCTTCCTTGAGACTCCTTAGGAATATACTGTGTTTTTACTTACCACGGCAGTATACTGCAACATTACATTATTATAAAAATAAAAAATAAATCTAAGATAATAATTGATCATAATTCACCAAATATTATGAAGAGAAGTGAAATTAATTAAATAATTGTTTTTCATAATTATGAAATTTATGTTGGAGTGGCAAAGTTTTTTTTATAGATTCTCTCTCCTCCTTTTATCTCCTTTCTTTTATTTAAGTTTTTTATTTTTTTATTTATATTTTACAAAAAAAGCTGTAACGTAAATACTGACCCCGCGTCTATGATTGTGATGATTGTCTACGGAAGAGAGATTCGTGAGAGAATGTCTATGGGAGACATCGGACGGAAGAGAGCAAGTCAACATGGCGGGCGATATAACCTGACTCGGGCGGTCGTGATCGACGTGTTTTTTGGGAGGGATTATGTGTTAATTTTCTGTTTTGTTTGACGTCGGAGTGCGTCTATTGAATTTACCCGAAGTGGGTATGTTTTAGTTTATTGATTTATTGATGGCCAAATTGTGAGGCTATGAAACCAAACCGCGCGTGCCTGCTGCTTTGGAGAAAATCCCAGAAGAGTGATGAACGGACAAGAGGGTCAGTTGCTGCATCGAGGACCAAACAGGACATAAGGTAGCATCCTCACATTCCATTGTCTGAACCCCACGGAAGAAGCTGTGGCGGATGGCGCTTCAGAAGAGTCGTCATAGACTTCGCTGAAGGTGACGGCGGAAATCGGTGAGCATCTGGACCTGAAGAGGCCTTCCATGATGCTGAGGAGAAGAATCGGATCATAAGAGCCATCATTTATTATTTAAACCTTTTCGTTTTAACTTAATCCTTCTCTTTTCTCTTCCTCTTTGCTCCACCATGATAGTCGTGGTTTTAGAATCAATAAATTATGTTCTTTCCTTTAAATAGGGTTTTATTTACTGTGTCATGATATACATCCCACTTCCCCGTGCTTCATCCATCATTCTCACCCACGAATCTTGAGATGAGTAGAACAATAGCCGGAGAGGGTTACAAAGCATAATACGAAAAGTCCCGATAAATTACTTTTTTGTAATCATTGAAAAAAATAATATTAACAAACCTAAATGAAAGATGAAACCGGACAAAAGGACAGAAACTAAAAATATTTCAATCGAATCTGGGACTCGAACCCAGGTCCTCTGCCTATGTTTGCCTAACGGGAGCTTATTATTAGATTTACAGTTATGGTTACAATACTCGTATATCTATATAAAATAAAAACATATGTAACAAACTAATAACTAAGTAATATTTCTCAAGAATCTTACTCAAAAATATTTCTCCAAAAATATTTAAAAAAATAAGATAAAAACGTAAACGACAACAATAAATCGTACATGAATAATATTTCCTTATTAACTAATACAAATAGTTTCTTTCAGCTATCCAATTTTTCGAAATATTTATTAACTTAAATTATTTGACGTAAATTATTTGACAACCTCCATGGTCGAGGGGTAAGGCTCTCGACTACGAATCCGAAGGTCGCGGGTTCAAATCCCAGCGTGCGCAAGTAAGTTTTTTTATTTATTTTTTTTTATTTTTTTTTTATTGTATAATATTAATTATATACAGTGGGAACTTATACCCGCTAAGCCACTGCAAGTAGCTTGTCAGCAGGAGTTTATTTCAACAATATAATATAATACAACAATAAATTACAATCATCATGCAAATGTAGGGCAAAAATTATTATATTTAGGCGCATGCATCTTGTGCTGTACATAAGTTGAGAAAAAAAAAATTAAAGAGAAAAAATAATGGTAAAAGCATTACAGATTTGTTATTGAGATACTAGAGTCCAATCTTATAACACCGATTTAAATAATATTATAAAAATGTCAATATCATAAAAATATCAAAATTATAAAAGTACCAATATTATAAAAGTATCAATATTATAAAAATATCAATATTATAAAAACATCAATACTTTTAAAAATATCAAAATTATAAAAACATTCATATTACGAAAATATAACTATTACGTAAATATTAATTTGTGTTGTTTCACAATTAATTCATTTAAAAATAATATACAGTATATTTGCGCACGTTCCAGAGCGGAAGATACTCTCAGTATCGCCCTGCTGAAAGACCACCATTCAGAATTGAAACGTTGCTTGAAATGGCTCTTAGCCGTGTTTGGTGACCAGATCTGAATAGCCAGGTATACCCCACCTTCATCTTCCCTTCTCCTCCCCCTTCCCAATACCTTCAGCCTCACAACATTCCCCAATTGTGAATGCTGTGCACTGGCTCCAGATGGTTGGAGCAGTTGGGACTCTTGTGTGGTATTCATATAAAAAAAATTAACCTTTTAGTTTTAACACATTCAGTATCATCATATCATATAAACGCATTACGGAATATTTTTTACCGTGAATTTGGATGCTCGTGTGACAATAAAGCAGAAAGTTATTTAATTAAACTGACGAAATAATGGGTTTTGCATACGATTACAAAAATCGTTTTTTCTACTTTAAATCAGATAATCCCCACTGAAAATATAAAGTGGAATATTCAAGTGTAATCCCAAGCGCCCGTCGTCCAACAAAAACAACTTTCAAAAACCACTCTTAAAATATCCCCCAATTCCCTGAAAATCCTGAAATCCTCATGGCCGCCATTATTATAAAATTATTTATATAATCCCTGGAGATGTCTCCAATAGCGTCAAAGTCAAAGTCAGAGACCTAATCGTATCAGGATGACAACGGTAAATATTGCGAGGTAATTGACATGGGTTAATCCTTACCGAGTACTTAGATATGTGTACCTACCATCATATTGTCATCGTTTAATAAATTCCCTTTGAAATATCACATAAATATTTTCTCAAAATACTCAATGCCATAGGCATGCATTCCATATATACACATAACCACTGCCTACCCCACCTTACTCAATTAAAAATAAAAATAATTTCGAAACTATTGCAATGAATCAATAAAATACGAACGAAGTTTCAGGTAAGTATCGCAGCGCCGCGCCGCCCTCCTATAACGTGGCAAAAGCGTGAACTAAGTATGCAAAATGACGCACATGTCATATTCAAATGTTGACTGTATTCTACAGAAAAAATATACATGTGTGCGCAATGCACACTCAAGGGAAGACTCGTTGGTGTTAGTATAAAAAAAGGTCGTGGCTTTCAGTACAAATCACAAATGCAGCAATCGGTGCTATATGTTGGTACCTCTATTAATTAGTACAACTTTTATGTTTGATTTCTTTCATGAAATAATACGATCAAAAAAAATATTGAAATTTTATATATTGGTTTTGTATTATGCATAAATAAAGCTATTATTTGGATATTTAATGTGACAGGTAATCCCAACCAATATCGGCTAAAGCCAGCAGCTTGGCCATTCTTAGCGAAAACTTCAATATTAATTAATTACTACTGCCTACCCCAATCAAAAACTCTATGCGCGCCACTACGCAATGCTAAGCGTTGTAAACTTGTACTTAAGAGAGGCAATTATTTTTTTTATATCTTCACAGTTGGTTATGAAAATAATTTGATAAATATATTTTTATTACAACAATGCTCAATTTACGGGTGTGAAGCGTCGTATTTGTCAAGCATGTACCTGCTATCCGCAGTGTTCGCCTGCTCGTTCCCACGCCGATCACCCAATAAAGGGATCATATAAATTCATATGCATTCATTTGAATTAAAAATATCTATTTACTATCTAACATCATTCATAATTTTAATATTAAACATTATCATTACCTATAAATACCTTAAATTAACAAAATAACTTATAATACCTTAAATTAACAAAATAGAAACATTCATTATATAAAGACATAAGAATTTCAACTACCAGTCTGAAAATGTCCGTAGTAGGATGAAACCGGTCCTGGTGAAAATAAATCAGTGGAACAAAGTACAAAAGTGTTTTAATTTCGATTCTAATACAACAGAATTCCACCACGAATTATCAGTCCACAAACTAGACTCATTAAAGGGATCAAAATTATATTTTCACAATTATTTTGTCAATACAGATTATCACATATCTTTTGTTTGGGCATGTTCAGCGGATGGACGGAGAAAGGAGTGCCATCAGAATATATCTAAGATACAAAATCTAACGGGAAAAGAAGCCGGAATGCCCAAGAAAGACATGGCGCAAGCAACTGAAACACTAATGATGTAAAAATAATTACATTTTTTTTTAAATACTAGGGTCACATGTCAAGAGTCGGAACAATTACTATGATACCTATGTATAAATATGAATTTAACAAGGGTTGTGATTAAATTAATTAAATGTAATATCACGCACCACAGGCAGACGTTACACTGTTTATTTTAAAAGAAAAACAATAATTGATATCTGGGGATGTCTTTAAAATTATGTCTCCAAATGACGTAAAATAACTTTGTAGTCATATTTGTTAAGTTAATAATAATTGTATAAAACCGATTTTTGTAATTTTTAGCAATTAAATGGTTTTTAAAATTATTTAAATTCTAATATCATATTAAGAGTCTTCTCAATGTAAAAAAACTGTACCACTTTATTGTATCTCTCAACCCATTTTAAACTTCCTGATATCTTTATATTTTAATAATATTATATCATTGACGTTGTGTAATTGTAGCCTATATCACTACAACAAAACTGTTCTACTGTTTTACTAAATTTTAAAATATTTTTTGTTATCTTATGTACATCGATTACAACATACATATACCTATTTTTTTTCTATTATTCCACTAATATTTGAATGATTATTTGCACTTATTGTTGTATTACATAATATTGTCGAACTAAACTTCTGCTGACAATCTACTTGCAGTAGCTTAGAGGGTAAAATTTCCCATTGTATGAAACATAATATTTACAATAATTATTCAAATTCCCGCGTTACTAATAACCTGACAATATTTGTAAATCTCTACTACAATCACGTAGTAGAGATTTTCAAATTTTCGGAAGATGTTGCTTGTGTCGTGATGGAGGACTTTAAGGAAGAATTTAACTAACAACAGCGCGTGGGTGGCACCCAGACGCTATTCCAACTCTCCCACTGACCTGTCAAATGATACACGTACTAAAGAACTTTATTAAATATTAGTTTTTTTTTTAAATTTCAAAACGCGTCAAATAAAAGCTGCTCTAGGTGCCATTTGACTCAGAGCTAAGATTATTAACATCAGGTTTACGAGTTTTCATTGCTCCTCGCCTACCACTTGAACTTTTAAAAAATAGTTCTTCCTTAATTAAATACCAAATGAAAATTCATGCGTTTCAAAGCACAAAGCTAAAAATACAACCACATTAATTGGTTTAAAAATTAAAACAGTTCGTTTTTTATTTAATTAATAAGACTTATTTCATAATGTGAGTAAGACAGATGCACAGTTGCTCCTCCATCGCTGCCTACTCGTAAAAAAACGTGATAAAAAGAACGGCGATATCATTTTAGTATTTTCCTGGCGTCGCGACGTCCGCCGCGACGGCTGTCGGTGGCCATTTCAAAACAAATTTATCATTTTTGTCACTTGAGACGCTTGAAAATCAGAGCTCTATCTTGAAAAAAACATATTTCGTACTAGCAATGTAAAAACAATATTAGAAATTGCGAATTCAACAGTAAAAAACTATTTTTTCAAACTACGTGCGGATCATGGATAATACGAAAAAGGACGATAAGTCATTAACCATTGTTAGTGTGAGTCCCCACGCACAAAAGTGTCGGCAACATCGTACAGCGGCGCCCCACCTTTGTTTCTACCTTCGCACCAAAAGCATAACTTTAATTAAATAGCCGCTTTAATGGGCAGGTGGTCAAAAGTGAATATTATCACAGAATAAATAATCCATAGAAATCCCGTAACACGCAAGGAAGATATTAATTGTTTTTGTGTTTAATTCGTAGAACTCTATTTTTTTTTTAAATTCAATGTAATTCAAATTTAATATTGTTATTATTAAGTTATGCAAGCATTTTTAGTTTTTATTATTGTGACAGCTGTTTGGGCGTTTAAGGCCATTTTTAAATAGCGGTTAATCCAGATTGTGACGACTTATTTATATGCATTTATTTACTCCCACCCCATTCTAATTTCGACGGGTTTTTAAAGATGATGATTTATTATCGATTACAGTTACGAATTTTAAAAAAGTGTGCCGCCAATTTGAATAAAACAGTCAAAAATCAAAAAGGTTCAGCTTGTTTACAAAAACCGAAAATTTTGTCAGAGTATTAAGATTTAACACTTTTAAAAATGTTTTATATTTGCTTTACGCAGTCAAAATCACGCGAAACAAACGTAGACGTCAGTGAACCAGGCTGGTGTCAAAATGGGTGTCAAGTGACCATCATCTCCAGCTGTCGAAATGATATATTAAGGCAAATCTATTAATTCTGATGTCATTGGATACAACCAAAGAATAAACCAATCTATTTGACTTGACTCTATTAACTAGTGGCGTGCATTGCTCCTTGACCAAGGGTGGGCTATATCTTTCATGTGTTGATAATCACCATTAATCATGAAAACCCGAACGTGATAGATTCACCAACAGGTCATCCCGCTGAGAGCCGTGTAGGTTGTGGTGCTATTTGTTAACATTGCCAAATGAAGTTTTGACTAGTTGTAAAAATTACTTTTTTCGCAAATTTTGAAAAGCACTCACTGCTTATCTTTTGTACGAGTATTTTGTATGCGATAAAAGAATAAACAGCGGGGAAAGCTGTTGAATGCATGAACGTTAGCCTTCATAATACATATTTATTTTTTTAATGTCTAATATGAAATTCATTATTTTTTAACATTACAGTTGCTATTAGTTATAATATGCATTAGCTTCTCAAGGAAAAAAGGTTTCACATT
The DNA here is from genome assembly GCA_022606495.2 of Halesus radiatus. Taxonomy (NCBI): domain Eukaryota; kingdom Metazoa; phylum Arthropoda; class Insecta; order Trichoptera; family Limnephilidae; genus Halesus; species Halesus radiatus. The sequence continues at coordinate 14,307 of JAHDVE020004122.1, forward strand.
ATCATATCTGTCAATCAATGAATTATTAACTATTGTGTTCATGTTGAATTTAAAATTTAAAAAAAATTGTAATAACTATTTTTATTCCATTTAAAAAACGATTCGTATGTAAAAAAATAAATTATTAATTAATTGATAAACTAAAGTTCTTAAAAACTTAAGACGAGATTTTTGTGCATAGCGCAAAGGGTAACAATTATTTTTATAAACAATAATTATTAGCCTGAAACACTCATCCAAATTGAAAAAACCTTTCCGAGCAAAGATAAATGTCGCCGACAGGACTCGAACCTGCACCCTTCTGATGTCCGGTCAGATGCTCTACCGTTGAGCTACGTCGGCTTATCGCAAACCCGCCAAGTTAATCAATATATACTAGTGTTTCATTCAATAATTACTGTTTTTATTATATTTTCACCTGTAAACAACCAATAAGGCTAATAATTATTGTTTTTAAAAATAAATTATTATTATTATTTAATCTCCTTACACTCCTTCCTAAATCTTTCTCATTACGCTTACATCGAGCCTTGCATTCTTCACGAATTTCAACATTTTTTATACGATCATAAATGGTTTTACACACATTCGCCTCAGAAATCTCATTTCTAATCACTTCTCCTACACTTCTCTACATTTCTTCACATTTCTCCACATTTCTCTACATTTCTCCACATTTCTCTACATTACTCCACATGTTTCCACAGTTCTCCTCATTTCTCCATATTTCTATACATGTCTCTACATTTCTCCACATATTTTCTCATTTCTCTATATTTCTCAATATTTCTGTACATTTCCCTAGATTTTTTATTTTGCGTTAAGAAGGAAAAATAGCTGTCACGCGTAATAATATTTACCAGAACCAGTAATAATAGTAACAGAACTTTTTTTTATATAAATTAACTTTTTTTTTTGTTAAATAAAAGGGGTTATTAATGATTTTTAAAAACATTAAATAAATTTATTAAAAATTATTTGTAATCACCACTAAATTAATATATACATATCAACATGTTTCGAAAGCGATGCTTTCCTCATCAGGAATATACAGAATACTAAAATATAATAATTTCTTGTGAACAAATGAAAAAAATAATTTATTTTTAATTTCTAATACAAATTTGTTATTCAATGTTTTATAATATTTTTTTATTAATATTTTTGATTAATTATTACCTAATTTAATCACTTTTTGTTTACATCAATAATTTGTCTATTCTTACATTAATGTGTTCTATCTTGAAATTATTTTTTTTTAGTATTCTGTAAATATAAATCATCACTTTCGAAACATGTTGATATGTATATATTAATATTTTGGTGATTACAAAATTTTTAATTTATTTATTAATAAAGACGCCACAGAGTGATAAACATGGAATAAAATAATGTTATTTTATGTTTATTATTTGTCTATGCTTATAACATTATTATTTTTTAGTATTTTCTATATTCCTGATGAGGAAAGTATCGTTTTCGAAACATGTTGATATTTATATAACATATTAAGATAGTGGTGATTACTAAGTAACTTTTAATTCATTTATTAATAATGACACCATAAGGTGAATATCAATCTTTTGAAGAAATTATAGAAACACCTTCATCTTTTCAATATGGAATCTGTGGCTTACCAGAGTGGTATATCTATCTATGGGGTAACCTCAATACAACATGGCGGGTTCATTTTTTTTCGTACTAATTTTAAAACGTTAAGGCAACAGTTTTGCATATAAGATTTTATTCCAACTACTCTCTAAACCTTCCCGGCACTTATAGGAACAAACTGTGATATTTTCAGTGAAACCAGAAGAGTAATTTTCGTTAAAATCGAGGCCACACATAGACAAAATTCATTTTTATATATATATATATATATATTATTATATACAGAAGATAAAGCTACGGACTTAAGAATCAACCCAAATGTTACATATGAATAAAACATGAATCAGTTTAACATCGGCCTATTATCATAAGTTGATCGATCATTACGTATATTATTCTTAAAGACGTCAGCTAATGATGGATTTCTTGGGAGATGTTGCCTTCCATAAACACGTAAGAGCAAACACGAGATTTTTGGGTATGAAAGCTGTATAGGTACTGATATTATGTTATCAAAGTTCATTGCCGAGTTATTCGTTATCCGGGCAACATTAGACAAAAAAAGCATTTGGTAATTAATTCACCCAAGATACAGAACCGGTCTTCAATCATAGCATCGTTGGTTCCACGTTACTTATATAATTTTAAGGGATGCTGTCTGAAGGGAAGAGAAAGGAATGAACCTGGATCTTGAAGAGAACTAATTATTTATTTATTCAATAAACACTTACTCACTTTGTAGCATTATTTTAAATTAACTTTGTGGCTTCATTATTAATACAATTAATATGAAGTGTTTTGTTTACATCACCACTGTTTAATATATAAATATCGACATGTTTCGAAAGCAAAGCTTTATACCATGTATCCTGATGAAGATAGCTTCACTTTCGGAACATGTTGACGTGATTTTTTATTTTTTTATTTATGTGAACACCGCACAAGAGTTCCAACCGCACCCAACCGTCTGAAGCCGGTGAGACTATGGCATCCCCAATTGGGGTATGTTATGGGGCTGAAAGTTAGGTGTAGGGGAAGGAGAGGGTGAAGAAAAATAAGGTGGGGAAATACCTGCCTATTCAGATCTGGTCACCATATCCGGCTTAAAGCCATTTTGAGCAACGTTTCAATTCTGAATGGTGGTATTTCACTAGGGCAATACTGAGAGTATCTTCTACTCTGGAATGTCCACAAATATACTACATATTATTTTTAATCAATAAATTGTGAAATAACACAATCTAAGCAATTAAAATTTACTTGTGCACGCCGACATTTGAACCCGCGACCTCCGGATTCGTAGCATGGATCGTAACCACTTAACCGTGGAAACCGTCAATGTTAACCTTTCTCAGTACCATAAGCATATAAACTACATTTAAAAAAAATAGATATATGGGGATAAAAGAAGTAAAAAGCGTGGAAATAGACAGCCTACTGTAATTATTTTTAATTGATTATTAATTGCCAGATTTTAAATAACCAATTGAATTTAACCCTAGTCCGATTTTAAAGATCTTCCCTTTCTTCCCACATATCCCATACCCCTCCTCTACCCCTCTACCTACCATTCTACCTACCCCTCTGCCACCCCTCTCTGATACTCTGTCCTATCCTACTCTGATAGGCTGTCTCTTTCTCCCCCTTTTATTTTCTTTATCCTAATATATCTTTGTATTTTAATTTAGTTTATAGTGTTTATGTTCCTGGAAAAGGTTAAGTTTAACCGAACCCGGTTAATATATGTATAAATTTTATAAAATGGTTTTGAACCAATATCTTTTTCCGTATAAGCAACTAATGTCAAGCCACAAAGTAATTGCTTTCTTCGATTATCTAATTATTAATATTTAATATAATTTTCTTTATTTAATTTTATTTATTTGCGTTATTACCCAATTATTTACCTTCTTGCCAGCCATTGGTTTCGAAACATGTAGTTATTTATTAATTAAAATAGTGGTTTAAACAAAATATTTTATTATTTCCCCAATAAAGGTAAAAAAAATTGTTGTCAATATTAATAAAATTATTAAAAAATATTATTGTGTTCACCAATGTTTAATATATAAATATCAACATGTTTCGGAAGCGAAGCTATATGTACCATATACTGTATATATATCCCAATGAGGAACATTTCGCTTCCGAAACATTTTGATATTTATATAATAAACAGCGGTGTGCCGATATCTTATTAATTTTATTATTATTGAATTTACTTATTTAGTCTCTCGAGCAGAAAACGTAACATATTATAACGTTAATGAAATACATTTTCGTTAATGGTTAGGGTGGTGATTCCGGCAAGCAATAGGTGAGCACACGATTCGTTATAATATTATTTGTACAGCCATAAGTTTAAATTCCAAATGTTGAACACACCATGTTGTAGAAGGAAGGAAACACAAACACCGACACATGACTTGAGATAATGAGCACACGAACGGGTCGTAAAAACGATTTTGTTTTCATCAACTGACTATACACCGATGTTGAAGGGATCATTGGTGACAGTACTACGAAACATCTTCCATTAAAGTCTTGATAAAACAATCGTAATGTCTAAATACTTAAAATTGTAATTTGTACATTTAAATAGGGGAACTAATGAAACGTACTCCAGACTGTCCGTTTCCACACCTAATCAAGTGCTTTGTAGAAATGAAGTGGAGTATAATTCACCTATTTGGCCCCTTTGCATAAAGTACACTCCAACAAATTTCTTGGGTAAATATATGTTAAGCTCAAAATTCCAATTGAAAACATTAATTACGTAAATTTAATTAATCGATTTCACTTAATTACGCCGTCTAACAGGGGAATTATTACAGGCATAGTTGTATTATAAAGAGTCATAAACCACTTAATTGACAGCCCCACCATCGTCGCCACTATCGAATTCCGTTTACCATCGAGGAACACAAAACCAAAACCAGATTGATATATAAAGAAATATTATGAATAAATTCAAAACTACCAAATAAGTCAAGTTTTGTAAAATCATGGAATAACAATAATGAAAATATGATCTAAATAAAATCATGGTTTGCTACCCCTGATACCCAAAATTATATATCAACCGTACTTTAAGAATTAATTGTACCAGTCTGAAACCGGTCACGGTCAAAAACAAAAGTGGAATAGAGTTAAAAAGTGTCTATTGTTTTTATCATAATGGAATTCCACAATGTTATTAACAGTTGCAAAAATAGAAAAATCTCTTATATTTTTGTGTTAGTGTTCAATTTTATTTTACTGTTGAATGTTTTATAAATATTTTTTTAACGTTTCTTTATGGTGTTAAGAATTCCGTGTAATTACAATTGTCGATAGTTCATTATATTCTGTTCTAAAAATCCATGTAAAAGCTCAGATGGGCGTATAATCTAATCAAATTAACAAATAAATAAGAACCTCGAAGCTCTAGACTAGAGGCTGCCGAGCTTAACAATGTGGAGCAGTTGTGTTTTTACAGAATCAGAAACTGCGTGTGCACTATTTTTAAGTAGCTTCCTCTGCATGGCTCACCACAATAATCGAGTCTCCCGTTGTAGAGGTGAGCCATAAAACCTAATTTGTGGGTGAAATTATTGAGCGCAGTAATTAGTATTGTAGTAGGTATATGTAGCTTCGGCGAGGTAATGTGATACGTACAGGTTGATGTTTACCTGTAAGCTGCTCCTGGAACACCATAAGAGATAATTAACTCTGGACCAGCAAATAGGATCCCTGACAACGGATCCAGAAGACATGGCTCCAGAACTTGTCGTACACAAAATAATTTATTTGATTCGATTAAACCTACTGTTAATATAATACAGCATGTTCCAAAGGCATAGAAACTACTAACATCACCATGGCGAAAGATCAATATTCCGAATGGAATCATTGCTTGAAATTTATTTATTTATTCACGCCTAGAAGGCTTTTATACGTATTTTTTTTATTATTTAATATGATAATTTTTTTTACAGTAAGTATAAATAAGACATGATTCATATAGTGATTAAATCAAAAAATATTATATAGCCGTTCCTCACCATAAAGAAACGAGGTTCTTGTGTTTGGTGAGGGATTATCGCTTAATTAATTAGATCATAACTTAAAATATTTTTGTACAATAGAAGGAAAATATGAATTTGTCGTGTAAATTTGGTAATTTATAAATAGAAATAGTATTAAAGAAAAGAAACAAAAAGAAAAAAAAAAAAAAAGGAAACACATTAATACATTTATCACATATCTATACAAAGGAGTGCAATAATATAGTACATTAAATAAAAATTAGAGTTTAAAACAAGTAAGGAGGTACAATATAAGTAAGAAGTTACAGCGTAACGAATGACAGTTTTATTTATTTATTTGTAAGAAACAAAAAGCTTTTAATACAAATTCACATAAAAAGGAAGTTTAAGCCAACAAAGTTTCTTGTGCTAACAGTAGTTAAGTAGAGATGTTTTATTAGAAAAATAAAAAACAAAATAAGAAGGAAGGGGGAAGAGGAAGAGGAAGATAGGATCGGGACAGGAGGTGCTCTCGATATATTTCGTACTCGTGCATCAATTTTTGGTCGCACGTGTTACTTCGGTTCGATATTTAAGGGTAGTATAAAGAATGTCGATATTCTGAAATTGTGCATTATGCCAACAAATACGGAAAATTAGAGAATTTATCATAAGATTGGTCATGCATGCGAACAAATAAAAAAAAACGGTTTGTTGGGTTGGTCTTGATGGTATTACCAGAAGTATTCTCCAGGCTATTTTTTACCTGTGGTTTCATTATAACTGCAGGTTATAAAAAGAGTATAACAAGTGGCATCGTTCATAATATAATAACATAATTATAATAGAAGTATGATGGTAGATACCATGCAATTAACTGGTTACAGCGCAATGGTTTGGTAATATATTTATAATTATTATGACGTTGTACAACATGAAGAGCTGTAAAGCTTGTTGACAATACAGCAAACCTTTATTACGCCCTATTGGGTGTTTTATAGAAACATAACATAATGATAAAAAAATGCCTTTGAAAAAACTTAATAAATTTAATAAAACTCAAATAAACTGATTTTTAGCCTAGACACAGTGTTGTTACGGTAAACATAAACTGTACTCTACTCATTACCAAGTCTGTGCAATCTTTGAATGAGAAAATTCTTGAAATAATTATTTGAAGACGCTGGATTATTATGTAGAACTGTTTGGCTCGTATTAAGGGTAGGTACACGCAAGGTTATAAGGATCGTTAAATCCAGGGCGTATAATCTGCCATTCGCTATTAGAGACATACTAAATCGCTCACTGCGGGCCGATTTGACTGTATTTAGTGACCAGATCTGAATAGTCAAGTACATCCCGATCTTCCTCACTCATCTCCTCCTATTTCCCACTCCCTAAAGCCTCACAACATATCCCAATAGAGGATGCCATAGGCCCACTAACTCAAAGAAGTTCAAAGCGTTAGATTCCTGGGAGAAATTATTTCCCTCGAGGCCTATATCATCTTTGGGAATGCTGTGCGGAAAGTCTTTTGGAGGATAGGAAGGAGTAAATCATGTTATAGGAAGGAGGAAATAGGCGTGTTGATTATTCCTCAGCCGATCTATTGAACACAAGGTCGAATCGTAAAAGCGACCCATTCTAATGTCACAAATATCAACCGCGTACAAATGTTGGCCGCCCGTTTGGCGTGTTTCCCGACTATGCACAGGTGTCGAGGCGATTAATTACTCTAGTTCCACAGAGCATCTTCCATTAAAATACCGGTAGAATAAGAACAGCTTTCCCACCTGACATTTGAGGTCAAAAGGTTGCAATCCGTTTATTAAGATTCATTTATTTATTTAGGCGAATCTATCAAACGGACTGCCCGTTTCTGCACAGAAAAATAAATCCGACACATATTTATGTGTATGATTTTATAAGAATTACGGACGCATTAGTCTAGGGACGTATACCATATGTTGATTTTTAACCATTTTTGTAATACAAGCTACGTCTCATAATTGTCCTGTTTATGTCTCAAGGAAATAAATAAATTCTGCATTAACATAAATTCTTAGTTTTCATCAATCTTGGCACAATCAGGTCAAGTCATAATTTGCAATCCGTGGTTTTTCACTCGTAACTACTGGTGAATTTATTAAAAAGGGTGTACCATACCTACTCACTCACGCTATGTCAATAATTGTATCCTTACATGGAAACGGTTTTACCTGCATTGTATTATTCATATGACATCATTTGCATTATGATTTCACTTCAGTTCTATAATTCAATCGGAGCGAACCGGAACGCTGTTCCGGTCCATAAAATGCATCAACCCTACAGTTCCAATTCATGAAATCCATTTTATGTAATATTCCGCATTGTGGAATTTATTAACTGCTACTATTCCATTATTTTTCCAGGTGGTGAAATATTAAAAATTTCGCTTCGGTTTGCAAAATGAATAGCTTTTTCTGATTCCAAGTGGTAAACTTTCAGCGGGGTGATTCTGAGAGAATTGAGGACCCTCGTATCCGTTGAACAAGAGCATTTTTAACATATGGCTGATAAACTAGAGAAAGAAGCAAATAAATACGAATTGTTTGACGCGCGATATAAAAAAATTATCAGCAGAAAAAAGCACAAAATCCACCCATCTACATAAGGCTACCGTTCCGTTGGTAGTATTATAAAATTTAAGCTCTGCCTGCTAATATTGTTTTTTTCCAGAAATTGAACGTTCATTTTAAACAAATTAACATTTCAATATAAATACCACACAATAGTTCAACAGCTTACAACCAGTAGGACCATACCAAGAATCAACATATTGGCATATGGAAGAAGAAGCCGCTGACGTCCGACGAAGACATGGCTTTGTCAAATGAATCAAATACTTGAGTCAGGCTATGTCAGAAGTTGGAATAACAGAATAGAATGTACGAGACTAGATGCCTGGACTATATGTGAACGAAGCAAGAAGTAAGGACAAGAAGCGAGATCGAGTTGTTTGGCGGTCCGTCCTCTCTGCCTACACCTGCGTTGAAAAGGCGTGATGGTTAATTATTTAGCTAGCCATATCGACATATTTATACAGAACAAAAGGATGTTTGAAAACTACACAGCCAAAATCTTTATTCTCTTTGAGTCTAAAGAATTTATGTGAATGGCGGAAGTATCGGGAACTCCGGAGAAATAAATGATGCGATCAAGTGAATCAAATACTTGACTCGGGTCATGACAAGACTCAAAACAACAGAAGCGTAAGTATTGGACGATGTATGAATGTGCATGAAGAAAGCGGTCTCAAGAGAGAGTTGTGTGGCGATTCATGCCCTCTCTGCCCACCCCTGCGGTGAAATGACTGATGGTCAGTTTCAGTTTAACTAATCGTTGCTACGCTTCTTACCAAGATTTAACTAATTGAACAAATGAAAAAAGATCAGTATAATTTTTATAAATTTAATGATGCCACAGCTCACAGTTCGAGTGTTTTCGTCTCTTAAGATATGACAAAAACATATTTTTTTTCATTCAAACAAAAATATTTTTAAATTTTTGTTAATAAATTTTAAAAAATAATTTTCATTTTGATCCTTCATTCGCAAAGGAAAAAATATAATTTTGGGTTTACCCGCGCGGAATGAAAATGGCATTAGAGTGAAGCCTCCAGACTACCCTCTGAGATTGGACCCTCGCCACAAGGGTCCGTGTACGCTTTCTGCATACTAAGGGAGATACTAAACGGACAAAGGTGAGGTCATGCATTGTCGGTCTGTTGATGCCGCCAGGCGAAATTTTCCCCTAGTATAGGTGGTTAGGTCAAGCTAATGGAAATTTTACTCATCTTTAAAGAGAATTTTTTTTTCTATTGTTGATACGACAAATAAATATTTAAAAAAAACTAGACCTTAAAAAAACTTTGGAGAAAATTTTTAAAATTTTGATAAATTAAATACGGTGGAATTTTAAAATTAATTTTATATTAATACGGTATTTAACGGCTTTCATGTGTTCTTTGAATATTGTACAACACAACCGCGCAGTATTGTTTGTAGATACAAAAAAACTTTATTACGTTGTTGCCACGTCACTGCCACCACTGGCGGCTCGTAACTTCTTATTGTGCTGGAGTGCTAAGATTGAAAAATTCACTATTATTGATGTTGTTGCAGCTGAAAATGATTTATATGTATTTTTTTAAAATTGATATTTTGTATGAAGGTCTTTCAGCAAACCGGTGCAACACACCGCCAAACTGAAAATTTCTTCATACAATAATCGAGTTTTATAAATAAAATAACGTTTTCGGCTAAAGAAGCATTAATAATTCCAAGTTCGAAGAAAGCATTTACTTTGTGGCTTGTCGTAATTTAATATATTGCTGAAGCCGGAAGGATGCTTCCAAAACCGGTGGAGATTTTTATTTTATTTTTTATGTGAATACCTCACGAGAGTCCCAACTGCTCCCAATCGTTTTAATTCAGTGCAACTGTAGCTACAGTGAGACTAAAGGTAGTGGGTAGGGGTAGGAAAGGGGCAGAGGCAGGTGGGTGGAAAACCTAGCTATTCAGATCTGGTCACCAAACACGGCTAAAAGCCATTTCAAGCAACTTTTCAATTCTGACTGGCGGTATTTCACCAGGGCGATACTGAGAGTATCTTCCACTCTGGAACGTGCGAAATATACTATATATTATTTAAAAATGAATAAATTGTGAAACAAGACAATTTTTTTTTTAATTTATTTGCGCACGCCGGGATTTGATCCCGCGATCTTCGGATTCGGACCGTGGGGGCCGTTATATGATTTTATGTATATTAATGTGGTTCAGAACAAAATTATACGTTTATATTATCAACAATTCTGTTTTATTAATCTTAGCACTCTAGCACATTCAAAAAACACGATCTGCCACCGGTTTTAAACACATCTTTGTGATATTTACACACCGGTCGTATATCGTCGCAAGAAAGCAATATTGCTAACAGCCAGAGCCATGTAAAAAAAGCAGGATTTTGAGGCTCATATATCAATTAAAAAATGTAATATTGACAAAACGTAGAGTTTTTCCAACGTCATACAGGTCTTATTTTTCATTTTAGAGTCCCGGGATCCAGACAGACCGACGCAGAAAAAAAACCTGTGGAATGGTGTATATAGAGCATTTTCGTGGGTAGTTGTGGTTACAGCAGTATTGCTTTCCTGCGACAATATATATATATTATTTACGTAGCAATAACCATTACCTATCTAACTTCATACAGTAATTAAATTGACTGTTATGTAACATATCGTCGGGCCAATGCCAAAGTCGCGAATCTGTAAAATCATCACCTCGAGACATTGAGGTCTGAAGTCTCTAAACTTTCATCAAAAATCGATTAATGTAGTTACTAAATCAGCTTCATATGCGTTAATCTATGGATTTTATGTGTATTATCAAAAATCATTTTTTGTTGCCAAACCTCAAACACCAATATCACGAAATGATGCGTTTGCAGTTTCGCAACTTTGGCATTGGCCCGACGATATATGTATACTTTTTTTTCTATTGTACTATGTTTATTTTTTCTTGTATATTATGTAATATGAATTATGGTTATCAATTTGACTGTCCTAAAATAGGAATATCTCAGTTGGACAGTCAGTGTTCTCACTGTAAAAAAAAATCTGTACTAAATAAGTAAATAAAAAAAGATCAATTTTGTTTGAGACTTTTTATATAAGTATTGTGCTTGGGTTTCAGATAATAAAAAATAATAAAATATGGAAATGGAATCATTCACCAGTGAGATACCGAGAGTAGCTAGGCATCTTTCGGAGGTTGACTAATATCAAGGTAATTTTCATCCTGCGGACTGTAGCCCGGAATAGTGTATACAATTATTATATTTGATTTATATGTGAAATATTAGGGATTTTTTAAAAATGAATAATAATAAAAACATTTTTTTTAAATTCTCTTATACCATATTAACTGTAAATTTCATACTTATAAGAAATTACAAATACTTAAAATTACCAAAAAAAGAAAGGATTAACAAAAACAGTATAACCCTGTATTTACGTGTCCGGAATTCACGTTTTCCCGCTGTTTGCGTGTATTTTTTTCAGTTCCGAGGTATTTCAGTACATTTAATACCCGCATTTACGTTTTTCTTTCCCGCGATTTACGTCTGAAATATTCGAAATATGCGAGTTACGCTCGCTTGACAATGATTGAGTCGTGACATTCGAACGGCGTAAGTTGATTGGATGGAAAACTCCGTGTCTTTAGAACGCCGTACGGTGATTGGTGGGCGAACTCCGTGTCTTTAGAACGGCGCACGATGATTGTTCGGCGAGTGACGCTGTTACTGGCCCGAGTTCGGCGCATAACAAGGTGATTGGTCTATTGGTATTATTTCATATTGCTTTCGGTTTGATTATTATTCATTTTTACGTCCTCATTCTTTCAAACACATAATGTCTAACCAAAGGAAAGCTTTGTCAGTGCAAGAGAAAAGGAAAATTCTCGAAAAAGTGAATAAACAAGTTGGCTCATGCGTTTTGCTTGCCCGAAATTTAGGAATACCCATTACTACTTTGGCCACAATCATCAAAAACCTTGAATCTATTGAAAAAAACGTTAATCAATGTGGACCCGGGGCGAAAAAACGTATGAACGTCAAAGCGTCGAAGTACGAAAAATGGAGGAGATTTTAAAAGAATGGTTAGTCAATACGCGGGGCAGTAATATTCCCATCGGCGGAACAATCATTCGTGAAAAGGCGCTGCGCATCGCGAATCGACTAAATATTGAAAGATTTACTGCATCAAATGGATGGATAAATCGTTTTAAGAAGAGGCACAATGTGGTATACAGATCAATTTGTGGAGAATTGCAAAGTGTTGATTTAAATATTGCTGAAAATTGGAAACAGACAAATGTGCCTACATCAATTGCAGACTACGCTCCCAGAGATATTTCCAATGCCGATGAGACTAGGCTGTTATTCAACGTTCTACCATGTAAGACTTTCAGCTTCAAGGGTGAAGACTGTCATGGAGGAAAATTAAGCAAGGTTCGTCTCACTGTTCTCTTGATTACAAATTCAGATGGCAGTGAGAAGCTTCCCCCATTAATGATTGGGGAGGCTGCAAAACCCCGCTCCTTCAAAAATGTCAGGACATTGCCGACAAAATATGCATCCAATAAAAGATGACATCAATTTTATTTGAAAAGCAGCTTACTGCATTAGACGATTTGATAGGAGTAAAACATCGAAAAATATTGCTATTCTTCGATAGGTGCCCAGCTCACCCCACAAACTTGACTTGAACCGCAACCCCTGGATTTAGGGATAATTCGGGCATTCAAGCACTACTATAGAAGAAACTTGGCAAAGAAGCTATAGTGTCACTTAGAACGAGGTGAGGACCCCAACAAATTTAAGATGTCCATTTCAGATGCAATGCATTATACCACTAAGGCATGGAGTGAAATAATCGACTCTACCATGAAGAATTGTTTCCGGAAAGCTGGGATATACAAGGAGCAGGATGAAGACGTACCCAGTACCCAAGAAAATATCCAGTGTGATGTTATAGAAGGCTGGAAAAGGATTTTAGACCAACCCCTGGAGGATAATGTAAACCTTGACTCCAGTGTTATGACATTAGACTCGGTGGAAGTTGATGACATTGTTTACAGTCAATTTACACCAGCAGACTTTTCTGCTGAAGAACTGTCCGATGAAGAAGAGGTTGATATTACAACAAAAGAAGAAGCAATGAAGTTCATCGAGGGTTTAAAAACCTACATTACAAGCATTGGTGATATTCAATATGTCACTTAAATGTTTATACTCGTATAGTCTTGAAAGGGAATTACATAAGAAAAAAACAAAAATGCAACAAATTAACACATGATTTTTTTAATAAAAATAAAACTAAATTTCAATAAAAATTTAAATAGAATGTTGTTTTTTTAATAAAACGTTATTTTTTCAAAAACATAAAATTTAAATGTTCTTTTTTTCAATACCCCCCTTTTACGTTTTCCCTCCAATTACTTTTTTTTTCAGTCCCTTAAAAAACGCAAAATAGGGGTTATACTGTATTTCATTTAAGACAGTGGAGATTCACTTACCCAAACCAGTTTTCAATTCCGCGACCTTTAAGTTCGAATCCAATGAGCTTACTTATTGTTATTCAACAGAGGTCCACAAGTAATAAATTTTACAAATACATGATATTTGAGGGTTTTTATTATGTTGTGAATATAATTGATACAATGGTTACAGTTTTATTTTATTTGCTGACACGGGAATTCGAACCAGGCACCGTCTAGTTTCCGTTTAATATATTCAACTCAAGATCAACTTATAAAATATTAAAAACGTATTCAATCGGATGAAACTTAACTATGCGAACGCCTTCTCCTTTTTCACACCCCAAATCGATTGCTAATTGGCCACCACCCTTGAAGGGTCAGAGCAAATAGAATTAAAATTAGAATCAAAAGATTTCTTCGCAATCCAGCAATTACGTTTTTTGGGTATCTGAATAACCTTTCATCTTGACTATAAATCTGGAAATCTATTTTTCGAAGCAGCTTAAATTATTGATCCTCTGCTCGGCATCATGAAAATTGCACAAGTGTTAAATATTTTTACTCCTCACAATCCATATTTGGTTATGGAGCTTTGACATATCCATTTAACTATGCACAAAATGTGCACAATACATTAATATACATCACGTACAACTTGTAGTACGAAAAGTACCTATTACAAAGTGTAATAATATACGCACATAATTACGTGATTTATTTTATATTTAGTGAAAAAAAAATGTATTCATTTTCGACAAAAACTTAGATTTTTTTTCAAAATAGCAATGCATTAGTCAAAGGGCGTTTTTTACATACTGTAATTATTTTAACTAAAATATTGCAGTCGTTCTAACTAAAATATTGCAGTTGTTCTAACTAAAATATTGTAGTTATTCTAACTTAAATATTATATGTTTTCTAACTAAAATATTGTAGTTGTTCTAACAAAAATATTTTAGTTCTTCTAAATTAAATATTGCAATTGTTATAACTAAAATATTGTAGTTTTTCTAACTAAAATATTGTACTTGTTATAACTATCTCTCCAGATTTTTAATAGATAAATACGTAAAAATAATTAATGTTAAATTAGTATTTTGCACCTACCTGTCGATAATACATAAAATAAGAAAATTTGATTTCGAACTCGAAACCCAAGAAAGATAAAATAATAATTAATTGCTCGCCATAAAAAGATTAACTTTTCTAAATTTTCAATTTATTCCTTAAATAAATATAAAAATTTCATTTTTTAACCACACGTAAACCCAGAGACAAAATAATATATCAGAAAGTCGGAAAAAAATATTTCAAACTATTAATAATGTCATTTTTTTTTTTAATTAGTCTAAAAATATAACAAATTTAAAATGAAATCATATTTACCTTATACATCCGAGAAACAGCGTAGTTCACATTTTAAACAAACATAAAACATTGTTTAAATGTTTAAAAACAAAACAAGTATTTTATAAACATTAATCCCAAGTGCAACAGCACATGTGAACTTTTTTTATCGCGCACTTTTCAATAACAATTTATCCAACAAATTTCTACTGGCACTATTTAAACTATGCTTAAACCACTATCTAAACATCGAAAACTTATGCTATAATTACAGAATTAATTACGTTATCAATATTTCGTTTAGTTTTTTTACGTAATTGTTAAATTTTTGAAGAGCTTTTTTCGTTTGCGCGCGAGTTTATGTACCATCGGCCCGCGCGTACCGTTTCATATGACTGTCATTTTCAAAGGTGGTACAGAACGAAGCTAGTACAGAATGGTCTCCACTGCGCAGGCGCACAAAAAGCTCTCTTCCCATTGGCTGGAACAACTCGGTATGCGTCTATTTTCCAAAAGCTCTGACATTATGGCGGGAAGTATTATTATCATATTTATTATTTATTTGCGTTTCGTATTCAAATGCAATAATGCCGTGTTAGATCTGTGCATGGATGCATTTAAACGTTTACGTGGCAGATTTGGTATTTCATCTGTGGGTATTTTCTCCGAAGTTAGATATAAAGGCATTGGTTTGCCGCCATGCCGGTTCAATTATTTAGTGATAATAAGATGCAGAAGTTATAATAATTTTTTTTTCGTATAAACGAAATAATTACGAAAACTTTCAGTAAAAACTAACCTAAACAATTTTTTTAAAATTAATTTATATATTATTTTGACATTTCAAGGTAAGTTAAAAATATAAAAAAATACATATGCATTATAGAATTTTTTCATAGTCCTCCTCACTAGGAATCCTGTGCTGAGGCGAACTAGGTTTTGAATAAGGGGGTTTCGGCGACTTTAATATTTCAACATCAAGGTTTGGGTAGGGCATTTCCAGTAACTTCTATGAAGTTGTTTTAAGACTACTAGTGTCAAGTTTTGCTGGACTTAATCCGATTATTGTTTTAATTACTTCGTTTGATACTAAGTGAGAATTTGTTGTATAATTTTAAGGGTAAAAATTCAGAGCTTCTTTGTTCAAAAGTAGTACTAAGCTGAAACCACTTAACCAAAAGAATGTAGAATATAATGAAAATGTATTCTTATGTAGTCACACGGATTCGATTATATGGTTAAAAAAAGTGTACATTATAAAGAATAATATATTTTTATGAAATAAAAAATTATTTTTGTTGTACAATTCTAAAGTGGTCCAAGTCCAAAAATACGTTTTTTATTATTATTTGTGGAATATACTTTAAAACCTCTAAAATCCTCTAACAGATATTTTCACTATTTTTACATATTTTATGGGCACTAAAAGATTTGTTAAAATAGACAATATTTCTTACTAAGATAGTTTTGAGGTTTGAATCTAGATTTCATCATTAATAATTAAAAACATATTTTCGAACTTGGACCACTTCAGAATTTCAACTACAATTCGATTGAGTCGCGGTTTTAATATGATTTTTTTTTCTTATCTTTAAAGCTGTGTCTGAAATTATACAAAATAACATTCCACCCTTATCGCTGGATAGTATATACGTAAACGATGTTATTATTACAGTACAGTCAATAGAGTCAAGAATTCCCTTTAAAAATATGTTGGCATGCTTCAATCGTCTTATCTTGTGACTATAAATAAGTTTTTCAAAGAAGGCTCACATAAAGGGGGAATTTATTTTGAAACTTCGGGAAAAATAAAATTGTCTATAGAATTGTTTTAATATAGTATGTGGGGTTTGCGTGAAACGTTATAATGATTTAAACACTGTTTTTATTAGTTTGAACTTTCGTTAAACTTTACAATATTATTAATGATTGCTATTAGGGGTAAAATGTATTCTGTCCACCTTCAGACTAATTTTTCACCGATCGCACTAGCTTTCTTCGTGACGTGTTTTCCTTTAGTTCTTTCCTCGGCAATGCGTTTACCGTCATAGTGTGCGCCTTTTTCTCGTAGGTAAGTTTAATATATGTTTCACTGAGGAAAAAATTTCGTTTCATTTTATGGAGGGAATTATTGAAAAAAAAATTCAGACGCAATAAACCAGTGAATTATGCATACTTTTGATCAATTTCAGCAATAAATATATTTAATTTGTGTGATTCTAACATTAATTACCCTAAACGACAAAGTTGAGATTAATCAAAGATGGAAAAAACGCCTTACAATGAGAGTAAAATATCTCGCTTCTATATTAATGGGCTGAAGGTCCAGCGCAGTCGTCATCAATCTGTGCACTGTGCAGCGTACGCATGACAGCGACTCATAGTTACACAAGTTTGCGCAAACACAGAGCAGTGTGCGGCGAATCAAGCGTTTTCACCCGTCACTTGAAATTCTCCCCCGTCCGTAGTCCGCAAGATTACCTGTCCAAACCGGTTGGTGCAAACCTGTCGCAGTCATTTGAAGTGTGTGCAAGCCATTTGCGC
Source organism: Halesus radiatus (assembly GCA_022606495.2). Taxonomy (NCBI): domain Eukaryota; kingdom Metazoa; phylum Arthropoda; class Insecta; order Trichoptera; family Limnephilidae; genus Halesus; species Halesus radiatus. The sequence continues at coordinate 31,906 of JAHDVE020004122.1, forward strand.
ATTATGCAGTTTTGACGTCTTAACGTGTTTATTTGCTTGTGCAAATCAGAGCGAATTTAGTTTTGCATTAGTTTTGCCCGAAAACACACGCCCAACACCCACAGATACAAAATCACTGAACAGATCATACCTAGAAGTGTTTTCTGTGCGTACCAATTTGAAAGGAAATCAGTGTGTCCAGTTTATTTTATTTTTTTATTTTATTTGGAATACCAACAATTTACAAAAATTATTATGTAAGGTAAATATGTTTAAAAAATGAACTAATGATAAGTATTTAAATTATTCAATTAAAAAAAGAAAAGTTACGAGGTTAACCTATGTGATTGGAATAATGGGAAGGAGGGGAAGGGAAAGGATCCAGTCTGTGCAGAGTAATATGTATTGTGTGAATGTTATTTATTGATTTAAGGTTTGTAATTATAAGGGGCTGAGTTGAATAAGTTGAACTCTCTGTATGAAGTGTTAAAAATGTGTAAAGCGCGGTGAATAAAGGTGTTTTGTTTTGAATTAGTGCTGCATTGGGGTAGGTTTAGTGTGTGGTTGTGTCTGGTTTGTATTTTAGGCACTCCTAACTGAATTCGGTCAAGTAATTCAGGGCAATCCATCACAATACACATATATACAGAAGAATCTCGACTCCTTAACCCCAGACAGGCATAAAAAAATGTTTTTTATGATTATTGTTTCAAAAAAACAATTCTGTTTATATTTTTTTATTTACCAAAAGTCAGGAGATATTAAGTTTAATTCGTGCACACGAACTCGCTCAAAATACTTTATTCATTTTTAGTGTGGTAAATAGGTATTTCTGTAAATTTTCTGTTCAATTCGACTGAGATTGATTTGCAATACTGGCGTAATTGTGAATTTTTTTATTACAATTACAATTTTTCACAAAATAAGTTATATCCATCTTGTGTACCGAAAGTGCAATCTAACAACTACAAAAATGTGGAATATTATTGTAATTTTTGAGAAATAATAACCCAATAAATGCAATATTTTTCCCTAAAAAATTACAAAAGGGTGGCATCTACACGCTACAAACGCTAAAAAGTGTCATTTTTCTTGTCATTGCAACTTTATAGATATGCAATAACGGATTTATTGCCTTTAGGTATGAACGCTCTCTCATCTTTCAAACTTTAACAACATCTCAGGAAGGATATAAAGCAACAAAGGGGAAATTTTAAAATCCATCAAATACTTTTGTATGTGCCTACTTTTAATAACACCAAGTGGAGAGAAAACAAAAATTTGAATAATTTTTTTTAATTCAATCCCCGTTTCAGAAAATCAAATGATTGATAGGTAAAGAAAACTATTAAAATAAACGGTACTGAAGACTGAGAACAAAAAAAAAGCTCAAAAGTGCATCCCATGCTTGTTTATGCAGAAAGCAGGTATAACATGTATATATGTCCCAATAATTGCTCATCACAAAACAAAAATTGGACAATGTTCGGCTATTTTGTAAAATAAATTAACTCTTACGAAGTTGTTACAAAAATGTTATTAAGAAATGTTTGGAAAAATAACATATATTTTTGGACGCTGATAGCTATCGTTACCAAATACAGTCATCGCTTTAAAAATCCCAAAATTAATGATTTTGCATATTTTAAAAATTAAGTTTCTTCAACAAACTAATATCGACGTCAAAAAACTTAACTATGTTATTTTCCGTCAGTGGGAAGATTATTAATTTGTTTTTGTGTTTAATTCGTAGAACTCCATTTAATTTACTTTTTTTTTAAATTTAATCTAAATCAAATTTGATAATGTTATTGTTAAGTTCCGCAAGTATTTTCAGTTTTTATTATTGAAGCAGCTGTTTCGGCGTTCAAGGCCATTTTCATACTGCGGTTAATCCGCATTGTGAATATTTTTTTATATGATTTTATTCACTCCAACCGAATTCTAATTTGGTCGGGTTTTTTTAAATAATGAATTATTATCGTTAAAGGAGTGAATAAAATCGTATAAATATTTCGTCAAAAATAGTCAATTCTTTTTAAAAGGTGGGAAGATTGTTCTCCAGTGTAGGTACAAAATACAACGCACAGATCTACAACCAAAGGTACTCAAACATAGCATCATAATAAGATTTTTAAGGGGATTGTCCAGAATGCTCTATAAAACAGATGTGAATAAAGATAAGGAGATTGAGTTCGACTTTTTACGCAAAAAAAGATATGGATAGTAGCCATGTTATCCAGAGACACAATTATCCACGTGGGATTACAAAATAATGCAAAAAAAGATGATACAAAAATTGTTACGCCTAATGCCAGAAAACCGCAAGATTTTTGCATCGATCTTCAAACTGTGGTTAGGTTATGTGTTTAAAATGATTTATTACCCGTAAAACTGATTTAGTCATAAAATAATTTAAAATTCTCTGTTCTCAAAGGTACTTTAAAAATGATTACATCTTAATAAAAGGTATTTTCTTTCATCAGAAGTTTTTTTTTAATGTGATAGATACCAAAGCAAGAGTCCCAACCGTCTAGAGCCTGTGAGACTATGGCATCCCCAATTGGGGTATGTTGTGAGGCTGAAGGTATTGAAGAGGGGAAGAATGAAGAAGGAGGGGAGAAGAACTTCCTGGCAATTCAGATCTGGTCACCAAACACGACTATAACCACTTCAAGCAACATTTAGATTTTGAATGGGGCAATTTCAACAGGGCGATACTGACAGTATCCACCTACCACAGTGGAACGTGCAGCAAATATAAAATGTATTATTTTAATGAATAACACATTTTTTGAGAAATAACACATTTTTAGTGGAATAAAATTTACTTGCGTAGGCCGGGATTTGAACCCGCGACCTCCGAATTCGTAGCCAAGGATCGTAACCACTCAACCAAATCCACTCACTCAAATTATAAGCCAAATAATTTTTCTCAAATGCTACTGATTATTTTTGCATCGAACGAATTTATTAAGTTTTGTTTTACTAAAAGTGGCAAATCTTCAAATGTAGCCTTTTATTAAAAAAAGTAAGAGTCTCTTCTCCTAGATTTTTACTCCGTGTATTTATTTTATTTTGAAATCTCAAGGTTATTAAAACATATTTTGCAAGGTGGCAGAAAGAATTTAATATTCTCTTTATTTTGCAAACATTTCACTCTTTCTAAGGACGGAAGAATAATTTTAGATTGCGAAATATACGAATGCGTAAAAATACTTCTATTTTGAAGAACCCTTAAAAGTCTGGATCGGTTTAAAAATTAAATAACTTCACGTAAAAAATCTTTAATATATTTTTAAAAGAATTAATATTTTTTTTTAAATCGTGTAGAATGTGGAGATTACCTCATAATTTGGAAATTAGAGCCATCTGGTTTCAGTACTTGAAAGTTCTAGAGAAAAACTTTTATTTTTAGTGCCACTTTATTCACATAGATGGTGTTGGCGCTGTATCATAATACCATTTTTTCGTTTTTAGTACCAATTCACTTTATCAGTATCAAACATAATTACCGATTTCCAAGTACTTAATAGAAAATTACGCAACACAAGGAAATTAAGGCCTAGACCGAATACTTTATCTGTACACAATCAACAAAACAGAAGATAATTATTTAGTAGCTTTTGTAACATCTTTATTATCGTTTAATAATTATTAGACTTTGCTTTCCGCAATTTGTGGAGCGTTTCCTGTACGATTACCATTTAACGATCGTAGATTAAATGAATCGCTTCTTTTGGGGTAAGTGCTTTACTGCTCAAGTAAGGGAAAGCGGGTTGAAGATATTTATTTATTTTTAAACATGCTCCAAAAATCTGAATTTAAAAACTAAGTACTTATAAAAATTACGAAAAACATTAGGCAACAAGTTATGTATGTTAATTTTTTTAAATTTTCAAACCATATTTTTTAGAATAAAAATTAACCGATTAGAAAATCACGTAAATCACAAATCTTTTTTTTACGGCATAAAAAAATTATTTTACATAAGAGTCCCAACTGCCCGAATCTACTGGGACTATGGCATTCCAAATTGGGGGTGTTGTAAGTCTGAAGGGGGTCGAAGGGAAGAAGAAAATACCTAGTTAGCTGTTCAGATCTAGTAACTAAACACGGCTATAGCCATTTCAAGCAATATTTCAATTCTGAGTCGTGGTATTTCTCTAGGGCGATACTGAGAGAATCTACCACCATTTGAAACACAGTATTTTAAAATGGCGTCCCTGGTGGCGAATGAGAAGCACAAATCAAAGAAGAAAAGATGAGATAGGCTGACGATTTGAAAAGAACTGCAAGCAGGAAAAAAGTAAACGAGTCCGGTCTAAAGTTAGAAACTACTATGCTTATGAAAAAGAAAAAAATGTTTTCTATGTACTGTTTTCGATCGAAGGATCAAAAACATCTATTTTAATTAGACTCTTACTTCCGTTCTTCCCAACACTACTGGACAACTGTCGAGACGAAAGCTTCCCTCAAGTAAGTAATACGCTCTCCCGAATTTGCGATCAATTTAGGATATCGATTTTTGTGCATTAAGTTCCTCAGCGGAGAACTAGTTATAAAAAGTGTCAACAGGGCGAACAAACGTCACTAAAATGTCAAATTTCATTATTAATTTACGATCAACTTTACGCGATTCTAATAATGAATTACAAAGATTTATTTCCGTTTTCGAATTTCAAACCATATTTTTGTATGTTTTAAATAAAACTGAAGAGAATCAAACTTAGTTTACTTATCATAAGCTAAATTTTGTCTTGTTTTTTCACGAACGAGAAACGTCAAATGTCAAATGTACGAAACGAGGAATGTGCTTTCGCGGCATTAGCAAAAGTCAAGCGAACATTTTATTTTCAACATATTTTTAACACACACGTTTGAAAAGTATAAAATGTTAGTGTCGGTATTAGTTTTTAAAACAAATGATATGTATTCATAATGAATACAATATTAACTCATCTATGTTCATTTTACATCAAAGTTTTTACTTTGATGTCACTTTATTGTCTTAAAAGTGGGCGGTTACTATTTTATCGTGTGTGAAAGTGGGCGGACACTACTTTATACTGGGCGCGATCTACCATAGAAAATTTAGGATGAAAACGGGCAAACAGACCTAACACTTGGCCGATCGGTGACTGAGATTGATCATTTGAAAAGAAGAACGGCTGTACGAGTATGTTAAAGCGTCGGAAGTATAAATATTACGGGGATGGTTTCTTTTCAATGTTAAAAAACTTTAAAGACATTCCAGGGAATGATTTTTTTAATAATTTCTATGGTTTTACAAAAACCGTTCTATTACAACTGCTTACACGTACTATATAAAAATTTAGCTATTTCTTCCATTATTTAACACATCTGTTATTTAAAAATATCTTCTTTCTTATTACAAATCAACAAGCAGAAGTAAAAATAATACCTTTATCATATTTGTTATTTTAAAACATACAAAATTAAATAATTATAAATCGAATACGATAACAATAAGAATTTGCATGTGTTCGCATTAGCTTGTATTCTGTTATTTTCTTTTGCCGCTCTCATTTCTTTTCTTTGTATTCACATCTTTTATATTTCTTCTTTGTATTACGTATTTTTTACTAGGTTTTAGAATTGCATTTTGTATCTACTACATTGTGTCTAACTGATTTTTCATAATTGGATTGTACTCACTGAAAATAATATTAAAAATAGGTATTTAATGTGTTTCACGTTTCTGTAAATTTAATTTAAGAGCTAGGCTGTGTCTTTTCGATGACTCGTTCGGGTCGTACCTAGTAGAAACGAAATAATGATTCATAAGAATAAGTACTTTCATTATTTGGGTCGATTTTCCGTATTTGAGGATTATTCTTTTTGTCAAATAAATTTTAGTCGAATTTACTAATAATCAAATGAAACATTCAAACTTTGTTTAAACCACCTTTATTTTATACGCCTACCGGTTTCGGAACAACCGTTCCATCCTCAGGGCAAGTGCATACTGAACAATATTACAAACGTATGGAAGAACATGCATAGTAAACGGCACAGTGGGGGTGGGGGGCGTGGCCAGGGATTAGTAAAGAGTGGCGAAGAGATAGAGATTGAGGGAGGGGTGAAAGGGAACATATTTAGAATGGGGCTGTAAGTTAGTTTTTTTTTATTATTAATAATAGAATAATTATAAGTGAGGGATTTTCTAATTTCCAAATTATCTAAGCGATTACTTTTACTATTAATGTGAAGAATATTGATCCCTGTATTTTTACTATTAATGTGAAGAATATTGATCCCTGTATTTTTACTATTAATGTGAAGAATATTGATCCCTGTATTTTTACTATTAATGTGAAGAATATTGATCCCTGTATTTTTACTATTAATTTGAAGAATATTGATCCCTGTATTTTTACTATTAATGTGAAGAATATTGATCCCTGTATTTTTACTATTAATGTGAAGAATATTGATCCCTGTATTTTTACTATTAATGTGAAGAATATTGATCCCTGTATTTTTACTATTAATGTGAAGAATATTGATCCCTGTATTTTTACTATTAATGTGAAGAATATTGATCCCTGTATTTTTACTATTAATGTGAAGAATATTGATCCCTGTATTTTTACTATTAATGTGAAGAATATTGATCCCTGTATTTTTACTATTAATGTGAAGAATATTGATCCCTGTATTTTTACTATTAATGTGAAGAATATTGATCCCTGTATTTTTATCAAAACTATGATTGTTTGAGATAATATGAATTTACTAATATTTATAACTCATATATATGATTTTTTTTAAACTTTTGTCAATTTAATATTGATGTAATAAAAGTAAAAAATAAAAATACACAATACTTAAAGCTCGGTCACACGGAGCAAAGTTGTCGGTGCTATATTTCGTCGGGCGCGAGTGATCGCAACTTGTAGCCACTAGTAGACGGACGGAGCTACCAGAACTGCGAGTAGGTAGTAGCGAGTAAAGTCTACATTTTGTTTAATAACAAGTTATAACAAGTTTGACATCATATTAAATAAAACAAACCCTTTGTTATAAACCACGAATATTTTATTTAATAGGTTTCGCTTAGCTCAAGCTTTGTCAGGGCATATATAATAATTATTATATTATCATATACAGTTATTATATTTGCCCTGACGACGCTTGAGCTAAGCGAAACCGGTTGGCGAAAAATATTTTTTTTTCGTGGCTTATAATAAAGTGTCTGTTTTGTTTAAATGCCTAAATTTACTAAATTTGAAAGCACAATTGACAGTTTGTATTCTAACTTAAATTTATACTTTGTAATTAAAATTATTTACGACTACACAAAATGGTTTTTGAGCATAGTTTACATTTTAATTTAGTATTTTTTAAATATGTATATTTCATCCGTTTTTGTAATCGCCCGTAGGACTATTAGATACATAATACATGTAATAAAATAATAGAGCAGTACATAAGAACATCAGTTAGATAAAAATCGCTTAACTGAAGATTAAGTAGTTTAAAAAATATATATTAGCGATTCTATCAATAAGCATATGAAAATACACACAAACTTGTGTCCCGGAATGGTCCAGAAAGCGGATGTGTGAAAGTGATAAAATACACACAGACCTGTGTCCCGGAATGGTCCAGGAAGCGGATGTGTGAAAGTGATAAAATACACACAGACCTGTGTCCCGGAATGGTCCAGGAAGCGGATGTGTGAAAGTGATAAAATACACACAAACCTGTCCCGGAATAGTTCAGAAAGCGGATGTGTGAAAGTGATAAAATACACACAGACCTGTGTCCCGGAATGGTCCAGGAAGCGGATGTGTGAAAGTGATAAAATACACACAGACCTGTGTCCCGGAATGGTCCAGGAAGCGGATGTGTGAAAGTGATAAAATACACACAAACCTGTCCCGGAATAGTTAAGAAAGCGGATGTGTGAAAGTGATAAAATACACACAGACCTGTGTCCCGGAATGGTCCAGGAAGCAGATGTGTGAAAGTGATAAAATACACACAGACCTGTCCCGGAATAGTTCAGAAAGCGGATGTGTGAAAGTGATAAAATACACACAGACCTGTGTCCCGGAATGGTCCAGGAAGCAGATGTGTGAAAGTGATAAAATACACACAGACCTGTCCCGGAATAGTTCAGAAAGCGGATGTGTGAAAGTGATAAAATACACACAGACCTGTGTCCCGGAATGGTCCAGGAAGCGGATGTGTGAAAGTGATAAAATCGAAAGATGGACCAATGTTGACGAATGAGGAACAAATGAAAGAGAGATGGAAGAAATTGAAGAGGTCTTCGAAAGCAACCCGAGTGATAGTGATTCCAGTGGCGAGTCAGGTATGAATGACGATGGGTGAATGTTCCCAAAATCAGCATGGATGAAATTAAAAGAACAATTAGATGTAAGATGAATGGTAAGGCTCTTGGTTTCGATAATATTGCTGCTGAACACTTTAAAGGAAATAGCCGTATAATTCTCACATTGTTATGCAAACTTTTTAACCAGAGTTTAGAGGAAGATTACACCCCATTAAATTGGAGAAGGGATGTGAAATTCAGTAAGAAAGCTTTATGGTAGGATATTGATTGAAAAATTAAGAAAAATAAGAAAAATTTGCCAGCCAAAAATATGAATTTCTGCGAGCTGTGTGTCTTATGTCACCACGAATATAGGTAATCGGCATAAAGTTCGCTTGGCAAGTGAAGTGTAAAAATGTTTGTTCTAAACGCAAAAAACTTGTGTAAATGCGTTCATAAATTTGTAATGAAAAAATATGTTATTTAGAACTTACGCGTAATTTTCTTACAACGTAATTAACAATTTTGTTTTAATTTTTATAGAAATTTCTAGAAAAGGGTTCAATTTATCCAAAACATATATTTTGGTTTTCATAATGTGAGCCGATTCGTAGGATAGATTAATCGAAATAGTGATTTTACTGATAGCATAGCCTTAACCGCTCCACCACGGAGTTCGTCAAATTCCACGTAAGCCTCCATTTCGTTCTAGTATACATAAAAGAACTAAATAATTACATTAAATGCAATACTGCGCCAATTGGGCCCTTGTCCAGTTGATTGCGACTAAGTATTGTATGGTAACAAATATAATTAATTTTGTACTTATTAAAAGATTATTTTTAATGATTTTATACTGATTTTAAAACAAATATAACCATGTACCAGTGGCGTGCAGTACATAAAGGTTGAAGAGAAAAACAAGATTTTAAATAATATAAAAAATAATAAAAAAATGCACATACCATACCCAAACTTGAAAAACTGCATACAGCCTACCTTTGGTCATAGAGCAATGCACGCCAATGCCATGCACTTACATTCAAATTTAAGAGTATGCTTCACATTTGAGTTTGACAGTTGTTATTAACAAACATTAACGACCAAAATAAAATCGACAATATTACGTTTTTTTTTTAACTTTTTTATATTTATATTTTTAATCTGTTAAATTTATTTTTATAATTTGATTTAACATCTAAGAAATGCACGTAAATTTTAGAAATACAAATAAAATTCGCCTTTCCATGTAATTATCTTCCTTACGAAACGTTAAATAATACATTTTAAAAATAACCTAAAATTATTTTAGGATATGATGCACATTCATATCGTTTAGGAAAGTATCATAAATTTCTGAACACCGTATGGTTAAAGTAAAAAATATGCACTACGGCCTAGGTACCTACCTGGAGTCGACAAAGTAAATATAATTATTTTAGAATATGACGCACATTCATATCGTTTAGGAAAATATCATTAATTTTTGAACACCGTATGGTTAAAGTAAAAAATATGCACTACGGCCTAGGTACCTACCTGGAGTCGACAAAGTAAATATAATTATTTTAGAATATGACGCACATTCATATCGTTTAGGAAAATATCATTAATTTCTGAACACCGTATGGTTAAAGTAAAAAATATGCACTACGGCCTAGGTACCTACCTGGAGTCGACAAAGTAAATATAATTATTTTAGAATATGACGCACATTCATATCGTTTAGGAAAGTATCATTAATTTCTGAACACCGTATGGTTCAAGTAAAAAATATGCACTACGGGGTAGGTACCTACCAGGAGTCGACAAAGTAAATATAATTATTTTAGCACGAGAGAACAAACCATGTACAACACGAGTCGCGAAAAGCAGGGATCTAACACAAAGATTTAAGTGTTCCTGAAAATTATCACGAAGAAGAACAATGGAATAAATCAGATGGAATCCGGAACATTCTCCGCGGAAAGTTCACGGCAAATATTTCACGGTGGGGAAAATTATGTGCCATTATTTAGAAGTGTTGGGTTAGGTTGGGATAGAATAGGTTGGGTTAGGTTAGGTTAGATTAGGATTGTATTAGGTTAGGTTAGGTTATGTT
>JAHDVE020004123.1:0-112139 GCA_022606495.2 Halesus radiatus
TTTGGTGATAATTATTAATTGAAGACCTGGAAATTATAACTAGAACACCAAATAGTGAATTCTGCAAGACAGGCTAAAATCTGTTTAAAGAAATCTGTGTGATTATATATATCTATATACATATATAAAAATCAATGTAAGTTTATTTGTTTGTCATCGATGTTCTCGAAAATTACTGATTTTACTGAAAAAAACCCAGTTTGTTTTTATTAGTGCCAGGAAGGTTTAGAAAGTAGTTTGAATGAAATCCAATATGTAAAACACTCTGGTTAGCCACAGATTGCACATTCAAAAGAAGAAAGTTTTTTTGTGTAGAATATTTTCAAAGTGGAAAACTCGAGTAGGTGCCTTTTAGATATAATTTTGAAAAATAAACATTTGGAATGAAATAAAATATTCATATGAATGTTTCTTTATTTGGAAGTTACTTTTGCTGTCAAATCAATTATGGCACCCTAATGACAAGCAAGAATTCACAACTTCATAACTTTATTAAAAAAAAAATCCCGAGCAAGGCCGGGTACACATGACCGTATATATATATTTTTAAATTAACGTAACATGATAGTTAAAGTCGTTTTAAATATGCAATAATCAAAATAATTAAATGTTTTGCAGTATTTTTTTTTTAATAAATTAATTTAAGTTCGGTCTTTGTTCTGTTTTCATTATTATTTTTTTTTTTTTTGTATAAAGTGAATGAAAATAAATAATATTTTCTGGCTTATTATTTTTGGTTTTTATGAGTGGAAATATGTATAGCAAAAATATTTTATTAATTCATTTTGAAAATAATCATCTTGACCATTTTCGCCATCATTGTTTCTGGTTACAAATTATCATAATATTTTAGATAAAATACAAATTTTTTTGTAAGCTTTTGTTATTTATCAATTATTTTAGCTGGATTGATCTTTATTGGTTTATCATACAGGATATTTGGCAAGCACTGAAAGTCGTTAACAACAAAACCACAGTACCATATTATTCTTCCTCACTTTCTAAGGTTTTCTCAAAGATACTGTTTTCCATATTTTAAACATATCTTCACGTACACTGGACATATTGAAGACACCTTCGAAGTAATATATTAAAAACAGGATATAAATGGTTTATACATATTTCTTATTCTCAGTGAACATAGTTTTTAACTGAAATTGATGCCATATTGTGAGAAAAGTATAAATTCGTTATAGCTCATTCTTATACTCCTTGATAGAGCATTTCTTTCAAATATTAAATCTCAAGAACGCGTCGTAGAAACAATCCGTTCTCTTGTGACAAATGTCAACTGTGTACAAATGTTAGGCGCCCATTTGGCGTATTTCCCGACTATGTACCGGTGCCGAAGGGTTCAATGACGCTAGTTTCTCATAGTATCTTCCATTGAAATACCGGTAGAACAAGGACAGCATTTCCACCTGATGCCTGTTCTCTAAAGATTGCAATCCGTTTGTTAAGATAGGGGAATTTATCAAACAGACCGCCCGTTTCTGGGTGGAATCAATGGTTTTTTTTTTTGTATTTTGGGACTACAAACCAGAGGTAGCTGCCAAATTCAATAGTAGAGTGCACTTGCTATTTGTACAGGATCTGCATCTGTGTTATATTCGACTATCTACGGCCCCTGTACAGCACGCCAAGTTCTGAGAGGCTAACTTTACTCTATGGAGCCCCCGTGCCTAAGCTGGATACTTAAAGTTACACCTAGTATATCAATGGAAGCCAAAATTGAAGGAGATATTCTATCTTGTTTAAGGATTCGCTCATAGTGAGAACACTCCAACAATATATTCGTATGCATGGTCTGATGTGTATTTTACGGAGATCAGAATTGATCCTTCTGGTGAAATGTCTTGATAGCGTGTATTTGGAGCGTAGTAGCATAATATATCGGCAAGTCTATTTTTTTACTATTTTTGTATCCAAAGATTGTACTAATGATTTTTCTCTCTAAACAAAATACAAAGTATTAATATTTTTTTTTTTTCTAGCCGGAATTATACAAGAACGAGCTGATGAGGCAATCGTCCACAGACTCTGCGGATCTGGAGTTCTGTGGGAAGCTTCATTTTGCTCTTAGATACGACCAGGAAATTGAAGCCCTCATTGTGAAGGTACGTTGTCAAATATTTAATATCATTATCAAGATATGTTGTCAATATTTATGATTTTAATATCATAATCAATTATTTTGTCAATAATTATGATTTTAATATCATAATCAAGATATTTTGTCAATAATTATGATTTTAATATCATTATCAAGATATTTTGTCAATAATTATGATTTTAATATCATAATCAAGATATTTTGTCAATAATTATGATTTTAATATCATTATCAAGATATTTTGTCAATAATCATGATTTTAATATCATAATCAAGATATTTTGACAATAATTATGATTGTAATATCATAATCAAGATATTTTGTCAATATTTATGATTTTAATATCATTATCAAGATATTTTGAAAATATTTATGATTTTAATATCTAAATCAAGATATTTTGTCTATAATTATGATTTTAATATCATTATCAAGATATTGTGTCAATAATTATGATATTAATCTCATTATCAAGTATGTTGATAATAATTATGATTTTAATTTCATTTTCAAGGTATTTTGTCAATAATTATGATTTTAATCTCATTAGCAAGTACGAGTATGTTGATAATAATTATGATTTTAATTCTGTTTTCAAGGTATTTTGTCAATAATTATGATTTTAATCTCATTAGCAAGTACGAGTATGTTGATAATAATTATGATTTTAATTCCGTTTTCAAGGTATTTTGTCAATAATTATGATTTTAATCTCATTAGCAAGTACGAGTATGTTGATAATAATTATGATTTTAATTCCGTTTTCAAGGTATTTTGTCAATAATTATGATTTTAATCTCATTAGCAAGTACGAGTATGTTGATAATAATTATGATTCTAATTCCGTTTTCAAGGTATTTTGTCAATAATTATGATTTTAATCTCATTAGCAAGTACGAGTATGTTGATAATAATTATGATTTTAATTCCGTTTTCAAGGTATTTTGTCAATAATTATGATTTTAATCTCATTAGCAAGTACGAGTATGTTGATAATAATTATGATTTCAATCTCGTTGTCGAGGTATTCTGTCCATAATTATGATTTTAATATCATTATCAAGTATGTTGATAATAATTATGATTTTAATTCCGTTTTCAAGGTATTTTGTCAATAATTATGATTTAAATCTTATTGTCAAAGTATTTGGTCAATAATTATGAATTTAATATCACTAGCATGTATTTCGTCAAAAAGAATGATTTTAATCTTACTGTCAAGGTATGTTGTTAATAATTGTGATTTTCACCTCATTGTCAAAGTAAATTTTTAAAATTTTGTATGTTGTCGATTATTGTGATTTTGATCTCCTTGTCAAAGTATTTTATCAATAATAATTATTTTGGTCTCATTGTAAAGGTAAATTGTCAATAATTGTTAAAAAAAGAATAAAAAAATCGGAAGCAGTCTCTTTATATTAACCTGTGTTAATTGATAATTGTATATACTCCCGAAGCTCTGGCATACCAGTAGGAGACAAACACGCTTAAAAATGGGGTTCACTTTTTTTTCTTTTTACTAAACATAACTTCATATAACTTGTGTTAAAAGTGGAGTAACTCGGTGTTGAACTGAACCCTCCGACTGCTAGCCGATCGTTCTACCCACCGATCCATTAACAAGCATTCAAATAAATATTCTTGAATATTAATTAAATTGCTAACTAATTTAACGAGACATACCAATATGAATTTGTTCCCAACCTTGAAATAGGTCAATGCTATCAAGCGACCGAATAATATTACAAGAATTTCTTTATGTTTTATAATCCAACATTTTCGTGAAAAGGGTAAACTATCAAGGATCAAAGTTTCTCTAGAAAAAGTTTTGTTTTAATCCTGTCTACGGTTGAATAATAAAAAAGGGTTCTTTTTGTAAAGGGTGTTTTATTTAGAGGTATACAAATTCAAAATGAAAAAAAAACGCATTGGCTTTATTTAATAGATAATTTTATGCCATTATTGTTTAAATATGATTTCGGACATATGAGTGCCACAATTTTCGACAAATTTATCGAGCAACTGTGGCCGTATATTGGCAATAACAAGGCGAATACTTCCAAATGGTCCAACGTCTCTGGTTTATCAGCAGAGACTAGTGACTTCACATTCCCCCTAAGAAAGTAATCTAATGGTGTGAGATCACACGATCGTGGAGGCCAGTTCACAGGTGTTTGAAAACCAAACGCCAAAAAAAAACAACCTTTATTTTACGTGTTCATTTAAAAATTATTTCTGTAGCCAAAAAACGTGGAGCTTAGGTGTTATTGCACTGGTGTTAATTGTGTCTTGAAGAAACTTATCATTGTAGTTTTACGGTTCTTTGAAGACGGGTTTAATTGGATGAAAAAATTTAGAGTCAAATTTATTACATTCAATAACGTTTACATATCTATAGAAAATGTTTTTTTATCGCGAACACGACTTGAGCTTAATTTTAAGGCAAGAGATATTCCTTAGAAATGTTTCGATTATTAGATTTCAAGATCAATATGACGGGAAAGAAGTAGATTCATTTTTCAATAAAGCTCTTGAATGGTCGGTTTCATAATGTCAGCAATCCGATCCCGTTTTCCCTGTGAACAGCACAGATGTTTCTATTGGGTTCCGATACCTCAATTAGACTCAAATCAAATCATATGTCGGAAATCGTTTTTTTTTTTTTTGTATTATCCGATTACCTTTAGCCAAAATATAAGAGAAACATTTTATATGTCGACAAAGTCAAAATAAACTCAAAATCACGGTACGTTAAAATAATGTTGATATGATATATGTCAAAATACATATTCGTGTATTTATTTTGAAATCGTTTCCAAAATTGTTACAAACCTATCAATTCATGAACTCGTAGCCTTTCTATTAAGGGACAGCACTCAAAAATGGCCCTAACGCTAATTTTGCATGTTGCTTACTAAAGTAATACCACAAATAATTTGTCTATAAATTCTATGCGGATAGTTAGGAAAATGTGTAAGGTTTCAAATGATAAGAATTATCATACTGTAATCTTTAAATTCTCTGAAATACATCCTAAAACGTCTGAAAATAGGTTGAGTTAGAAAACCAGTGAAAGCGATTTTGAACGTTTTACTTAAAATTCTTGTACGTATTTCATATCGAATTTAAAAGATTACAGTATTTTGAAACCTTATGCATTTTCCTAATTAATAAAATTTCCAGATAAATCATTCGTAGTATTTTTTTAGTTAGCAACCTACAAAGTGTTTTTTTTTGGATGCTGACCATTAAGTACTTTTCGTTTTTGTGTAAATCGGCTCGTATGTGGAACGATCTACCGGTATCTGTCTTTCCTCTTACGTATAATCCGGACCTCTTCAAAGCCCGCATTAACAAATCCCTTCCCACAGCCCCCTCCTTAACCCGCCTCACAACGTTGCCCAACCGGGTAGCGATGTAGTGTTTACCCTGTACGTGATTGTACATACAGGGGTGCTCTTGTGAGGTATCACATAAAAATAAAAATAAGCCAAAAAATAACAATTTTCTATAAACATATATATATTTTTGGTTTAAGTTTGGATCCTACGTAAAATTTCTATGGATCAATACTTTCGTATTATTAATAATAATAATTATTATTATTATTTGAAACACACATTATTTTACAAAAATATTTATGAAGGCTTTGACTAACCAACTGGGAACAAATCCCGTTTTAGGACAGTCAAATTGATAAGTTTAGTTCATATTAATGTTTACATACATGAAAGAGTATAAAAGAATCCATAAAGAAAATTTATAAAAAAAAATTAATTACTGTTTATTAGTAACAGCTGTTGTTTATTTTCAATACTCCAAAAATATTATAAATTTCCATTCATTTGTTGGATATCATCAGAGTGAATAAAATGAATAGTGTTTTCTGTTTCGAAGAGACCGTTCCCAAATTGTGAAAATCACGATCATTTGTTTTTCACCCTTTGTCCGATCACTGAATATTCATCCATAAATCTTGCCGGCGCGTTCTTGGTAATTTCTGTTAAGTCATAATATAATATAATAGTTGTCCAGTTTCGAACCTTCGTCAGCCAAGCCTCTGGGCTTCACTTTCAGGAGTTATCCGGAATAACACTCAGTGTTGGTGGAATTATTAAACTGATTCTGAGAATGATTTTGCTGTTTCATTCCGTCAGCATTGTTACGTAACGGTGATGTTGAGAACCTAATCTATGAGACTCAACATTCGAGTAGATTAATGGGATGTACCAATGTTTCCAATGGCCGTGAGAGTTATTCGTAGAATTGGTTACAACCCGTGGGGTGCATTGCTCTGTGATCAAAGTTGGGCTGGTATGGATTTGAATTGTGTATTGAATATTTGAAAATAGTCATTTAATTATTATTTTGCGCTGATTGTTGTGGCCAAAAAATAAATGAGAGTACAATTTCCTTTACAAATTCACGGAGATAAACATTTTGTTAAGAAATTTTCACGTTTAAAATATCTTTCAATTTCTTTTTATGGTTCATTTTTCGAAGGAGCTCGTCGATTAATCGCACATTCCCGAGGCGTGTGTTCGGTAAAACTATATGTGACCGTGTGAAAAATTTAATATTTGCAAAGAACGCAAGGCTGGTGTGAGCGTAATGAGTAAAATTAAGAAAGGAACGCTTAGATGGTTTGGGCATGTAGAGCAGGCAGACGAATAAAGCAGTGTACGAATGTGATTGGAAAAAGAAACCAGGGACGTGCGAGGAAGACATGTTGTGATCAAGTGAACCAAATACTTGCTTCGGATCATGTCAAGAGTCAGGAAATCAGAAAATTCTCATGGAATTAGATGCAATGAATTTTAAACACGGAATATTCTATAACGTTTTAGTTATTATTTAGAAATTTTTAATAATTTACTACCACCTTACTATATATATATAAGTAAGGTGGTAGTAAATTTACTACCACCTTATTTGTTATTAGTGAAGTGTATATATATTTTCCTGGTGAAGAAAGCATCGCTTTAGAAACATGTTGATATGTATGTATTAATAAAGTGGTGATTACAAAGTAATTTTTAATTAATTTATTAATAATACGCCACAAAGTGAATACCAATCTTTTGAAGAAATTATAAATCGCATGTCAGTTAATAATAGAATCGGTCTAGTTTGTATATCTCAGCTAGCCAGTGAGTACCTAAATTCACTTATTGATTCACGATCTACTGCTACATAAAAAGTTAGAAACTTTTCTCAGCTCTCGACAAATATTAACAATTCATATTTATCATTCTGTATAAATAAATAATTATTGATTTCTTCGTATTTAATCTAGTTTGATCTTATTTAATCTTTTTTGTTATTTTCCACCCTTCTTAAACACCCTTGAGTTGATATTTTACTATGGTGCTATTAATATTATTTTGAAGAAATGTTATTATTAATAATAATAACGTATTTATTATGTATTGGAGGGGGAGGTTATTAACCCAGCTCAGTTAATACTTGGTTACAAGATATGTTGCCCTAGAACGGTCGATTGATAAAACCCTACATCAATTTATACGATATTGACTAAATCCCTCATCTATGGTTGTTAGGCGGTGTTAGGCTGTATGTGCGAGTACGGCAGCAATTAATATAGAATTATTCCGACAGCCGATAGACAAAGTCCACCTATGGTAATTTGGCGCGCTCTCTTAGTGACAGATAAACTTCAGTTTACAGAACTTATAACTTAATATACAGAACTTTTTTAATAATGTCGTTCGTAATGCAAAATTACTGGCTTTTGATGAACGGGAGTAAACTAACGAAGCTCGTAGAATTGAAAGATGTCATATACGCGATCAATTGAATCCGTTCAAGCTTGGAGAAACGGAATTCAGACCGTTGTTCAGAATGTCGCGAGTTTTCAATGACATTACAATGCGAGTTATGGCTAAAGATCTCATTGACCAATGAACTCCTTTTTTACTGTCAAAAAATACATGCGGTATTTCATTGTATATTATTGTATAGTGATTGTATTTAATATTATTATGATATCTTAATAAACATTTATTCGATATTGTCAATTTATTCGTATATACGTTTAACATTTAGGAATGCCGATATATAGTCAATATTTGCAAGGTTGCTACGTAGAGCGATTTCTCATTAATGTTGTTGTCAATATTGGCTAGACTATCTACACGCCTATCTAGCGCAACCGTGCTCGGGAAATCGATATAAAATCGTCGTCGGTTAAGCCTATTGATCCGATGTCGTGAAGTTGGTTGCGAGTATACCTATCTTAATATTAAAAAAAATAAATAGAAAAAGACCACTAGAAAAATTATCACTAGAAGTATATGCTGTACCTACGTCTTTAATTACATTTACAGTTCAGTAAACTTAGATACGTAAAAGACTTAATTTCTATCATTCGTGACTTTTCCATGTCAAATTTCACAGAACCATCAAAACAACTTCAGAATCCTATTCAAATATCCCTTTTTATTGCTCACTCCATTCCTTACCGCCTCCTCCCTTACACGTCATTAACCTACTTCCCTTAATGAATTCAGGTCCTGGAAGCACGTGACCTGCCCATCAAGGACGTAACGGGGAGCAGCGACCCCTACATTAAGGCTTTCCTGCTCCCAGACAGAAAGAAAAAGTTCCAGACTAAAGTTCACAGGAAGAACCTGAACCCTGTCTTCAACGAGACTTTCATCTTCAGGTAATGAAGCTTTTTTATTTATTTAAGCCAAATACTTTATTTTTATATTAACTCCAGGCGGCCCTGGGGGAAATACTTTCCCCCTGGGCCTATGTCATCTGAATATTATTTATACAAGAACGTAGCAATAAATTTGTAAATATGTATTTATATCTTTATCGTGGTCTTAAAAGACGGTTAATCACCAATTTTACAGAAATTATAAGTGGAATACAAAAAAGTAAGAAATCCGCGAAACGGTATAAATATACGCGGTTTTATCTGAAGAGAGTTTGCGAACTGAACTCACATAAAAGAAGATAAGTAAAGAAAACAAACACATATTATTATTTTACAACAATTCCGTGCTAAAAATTCTCCCATCCGCCAACACTGCTCAAGATCGAATCTGAAATCAGTACTATACGTGCGAAATGAATCCCGCGCGTATAGGACTTTCTGTCCCAAGAAAGAGTTCGTAAAAAGTATAATACAGCGCTACAGCGGGAGACTTGAGAACGTAGGGAATCTATAAGCAACCCGAGTGCGCAGCGACTATAGGATTTGTTAATCCCAAATATGAACGTAATATTGTATTGAACTGTTCCGCGATCTAGTAAAATGCATTCCTCAAATTTTATTCCTCGTAGTCGATATCACTGATTCGTTTGATATTGTTGCAGTATAAAGTTAAATTAATTTAATCCACCCGACTATTCAACATCATCTAATTGTTACGTAATGTGATATTTATTCATTGTGATAAACCTTAAAAAAATGCTAAGGATTGTCGTAAGTCATTCATAAATAAACGGTTTTTATATATTCTACTCATTTAGTGTAGGTTTGTCGAACAGTGGCACTTAGATTTATTTATTTTACGATGCTGGAAGATTCATTATTTTGTTTTCGTGTTTATAGCTAGTTGTTTATCCTCTTACTTTGACTAGGACTCTTGTTTATGACCTAGTTACTTTAGTTACTCAACTCGTCAGGTCATAGACATCAAAGAACTAATAATTATCCGACTTTGAGATGCGTGAGTACTTAATTAGTGTAACTTACAACTTCCGAGAATTTCATTAATCATCTAGTTCCAAATGAACCTATTAAAATTGTAATGTTGATATAACATTTAAAGCTGATATACTTTGATGATGATCGGCGATCATACCCTTTCAATTGAACACCTCCGCATTCAGAATGTCTATGTCCGTCTTAAAAACTTCCCTTGAAAACTTGCAGCTTTTAAACACAAAAAAAAAGCTTTTTTTAAAGATAATTAGTTGAAAAGGTAATTATCTCAAATTCCCAGAATATAAATAACATGTGCGGTTCTGTTATTGAACATGTTATGGGTATGAAAAACAAAAACAGAGTAACTAACTAACTAACCATCACGCCGTTTCTCCGCAGGGGTAGGCAGAGATGACGGACCGCCAAACAACTCGATCTTGGCATACACTTCTTGCTTTATTCACATTCATACATCGTCTCATACATTCTCTATTATTCCGACTTCTGACATTGCCCGACTCGAGTATTTGATTCACTTGATCGTACCATGTCTTCCTCCGGCGTCCCCTGCTTCTTCTATCATTCACATTCGCGTCATATATTCACCTTACACTCCTTTCTTCGTTCATTTGCTCTATATGCCCAAACCATCTATGCGTCCCTTTCCTAATCTTGCTCATGACACTTATATTAGCCTTGCATTCTTTACGAATTTCAATATTTTTCACACGATCATACATGGTTTTACCACACATTCGCTTCAGTGATCTCATTTCTACTGCATTCAATTTACTTTAATCCTTCCTCTGCCAATTCCATGCCTCACTGCCATACATCAGGGTTGGTATTAGCACTCCATTGTGGACTGCTAGCTTCGCTTCTTTGGACAACTTTTTGTTAGCGCCAACCGCGTTCAGTCCTCCGTTAATGGAGTTTCCTGCATTCACCCTTCTTTCAATATCCCTATCAGTCTTTCCATCTCTCATAAACATACTTCCCAAATATACAAACTCATCGACATGCTCCATGTATTCATCATTCATAACTATATTACACTCTGTTTTCGTACTCTCTCTTTCAAACACCATGACTTTAGACTTACTTCCATTCATCATTAGCTCATTCTTTATACATACTTTGTTCATCCTAGATACGAGGGACTATAAATCTCCCATACTGCTAGCAATTAGCACCGCAACATCAGCGTACAACAGGCAACATACTTTCAGATTACTCATTTTCGCTCCCAAGCCCATTTCTTTCAATTCTTGCATACAATTATCCATGTATAGATTGAATAACCACGGTGACATTACGCGGCCTTGCTTAACACCTTTTGTGATATTAAACCACCCCGTAAAATCACCGTTTACCCTAACATTTGCAACGCTTTTCTCGTACAGATACGCGATTGCCTGTAGATTAGCATTCACTCCATACTTGGACAATACCTTCCATATTTATTTTCCTGAAACAAAAACAGGGTTTCTTTAAATGCTACTTGAGTTAGTAGTCCTAAGATTTTTGCTCTATTCTAAATATGTCGTGATGTATTAAATATGTTTTAAATGATCGCTTACGCCCTAAGCCTTGTTTATATTAGCGCGCTCTCTCTCTCTTTCACAGTAACATATATCTCTTCTAAACAATGTTCAGTTTCCTCTCGGAGGTTATTGCTGGGTTTAAACATCATTATTTTATAAACGGTAAGCATGACTAAACACCTATTCTAAATAAATGAATTAAAAATTACTTATTCAATTTATTTTTTATAACTTATTGAAGTTTGTAAACCTAATTGTAATATTTAATCATTAAAGAAGATAATATTAACACATCCCAAATGAACCACGAAACCGAAAAAACAACAGAAATTGAAAAGATTTCAGTCGCATGTGGGACTGAAATCTTTTTATTTTCTGTTGTTTTTTCGGTTTCGTGGTTCATTTGGGATGTTTTAATATTATCTTCTTCAATGATTAAAACTTACTTTGTCATCACCAATTTATTAATATATACATGTCAACATGTTTCGAAAGCAAAGCTTTCCTCATCAGGAAGATATAGAATACTTAAAAATAATAATGTCGAGTATATACAAATGATTATTTATTCTTTGTTTTGTCGTTAAAATCAACTAATTTTTAACTTTCACTAAAAGTTAAACGTTGCATAATACATAATACAAATCCATGGGATCCACCTCATTTTGGGAAGGTGGTTCTGTTATTACAAACTGTAATTACTTTTAGCAAAATTTTAAAGGCTTTACAATACGTTAACGATCTTTAATATTATAGGATCCATCTCGAAGGTTGCTTCTTTCTTAGGACTTTGGGGGGCGAAGTTTTGTTCTGTCGTTCATAAATTATCTTTTTCGTTATCTCTCAGCGTGGCTTGAATACAAATAGGTACTCCATTAAACCCTTGACAAATCCTACCGTCAACATTAGCTTCATCCCATAGTCTTGTTTATACGCGAGATTAAAGTATACGGGAGCAAATTGCGCGACAGCATTTTACTTCCTTCGTGTAAGAAATTTGTACCAGCTATAAAAGGAATTTAGATTTTAGAGCTTAAATAGGTGCACACTACAATGTTTTATGTATAAAAAATGAATTAAAATTTAACAACTTCTAGTTAGATGGGAAGAAATGTTTATTATTTTTTATACGCCACTTATCCTTAAGACAAAAACCTACTGCAAGGATCTTTGTTACAAACAGTTAATTTTGATATATTCCTAGTGGATCAACTTAAGCCTAAGATTATAATGTCCCGTTATATATAGCAAGTAGTCCATTTCGTGTCGTGGTAAAGTCAAATAAAATAATCTATTTTGTGAACATAATAACATATGTATAGTACACGTTACATTATTTCTTATAAAAATTTTAAAAAAGTAATTAAAGTATACCTGTATTAATTTTTTTTTAAATACATTTACTAATAGACTAAATCAAATCTACGCGATGACATTCATGATATTTTCAGCTGCCGAGAGATCAATCATAAAATGGTTTTTTTTATTTTTAAATCTGATATTGAATAAATTTCTTCTACGGGGTATTTTGATTTGGGGGTGTAACCTTTTGTATATGAAGGAACTAATAAAAGTATGTGATCTTTGTCTGCATGCAGTACGAGTAGAGCGTACTTGCAAAAGACTCGTGCTTCTGGTACTGAGTCCGTGGAACAATTACTTGTTTAGATTGGGTCGTTCTCTAAAGTATTTCAGTAAACAGTAAATAAATAATAGAGATACCGAGAGGACTTGGTATTCTTTATGTAGTGCTTTAGTGGGATATCTGTAAGATGTTATTTTAATTTAATTTAATTTTTTTATATGTTTTTGTATTATATTTCTACAGAGTGTAATTTTTTATTCTTAAAATGTATTCTTTTTATATGGCAGACAGAGTATTGCACTCACTGCTTTGTTCTGCTGAAATAAAACATTATTATTATTATATTGAACATAACCTTTCGTACTGCCCGTTGCACTCTTTCGAGCGGCAGTAGGAATGAGGATGCTGCACTTTAAATGATACACATATCACTGAAGTAGAATCTATTCGACACTTTTGGGTAATACTAGAATGTGAAACTTAATTTTATCAAACCAACTAATGGTGTTATTAATAAAGCCCATAAAATGCTTGAATTTATAAATCGTATTTCAAAACCTTTTCGCAACATAAAGACTCTATACTCCCTTTACACCGCGTATATCCTCCCTCACTTAGAATATTGCACACCGATATGGATACCTTTATACCAAGCCCATATTGAAAGAATCGAAAGCATTCAACGAAAATTCTTTAAATATGTTAAATTAATTTTCACTTTGAAAATAATACCGAATCCTTAAAATTCGACGACGACGTTTTATATTTGATCAAATCTCATTGTTTAAAAATATGAATGATGGCCTGGACTCGCCAGAGTTCATTGAGTTTATAAAAATCCACATTCCGTCAAGACCAACCTGACAAACCGATTTTTTTCATTTGCCCGCATGCTGGACTAATCTTAGGAAAAATTCACCAATTTTCCATATTTGTGCGCAATATAACGCGCAATTTTATTAACCTTTTCGAAATATCGAACCGAAGTAATACAGACGACCACAAATTGATGCACGAGTATAAAATATACCGAGCGCATCTCCTGTCCCGATCCTATCTTCCTTTTCCTCTTCCCCCTTCCTTCTTATGGTATATATATTTTTTTAGCTTCAGAAATAAAACACGTGTATATAACCACTGTTAGCACAAGAAACTTTGTTGGCTTACCTTTTGTTAAACTTTATTTTTACATGTATTTGTATTAAAAGCTGTTTGTTTCTTACAAATAAATAAATCATCTTCCTCACCTTCTCACTACCTTCAGCTTCACAACACACCAATTGGGGATGCCATAGTCTCACTCCCTACAGATTTTTTGCGGTGTTTAAATAAAAATATCTTTTAAATCTCTTAAATATATCATGTTAATTATTTAGTTTGACCCTGTGCTAATCAGCTAAATGTGATCCGACAGTATTTGCAATGCTGGTATTATATGGAGCTTTTACTTGTAATGAAGACTATTCGCTAGTAACTACTTCCATCGGTTCATCATAAACTCGGGCCTTACTGATAATTCATCATTTTATTCAAACACTTACTTATACTACTTTCCATTGTTGTTTTACATTAATTTAAAAACGTTTCCATCACACCAACTCATAATTAAATACATTAAATGATCAATCAATATTATGAAAATTCTAGGAAACTTGTCACTTTCTTAGAAGCATCATACCTCGCTTTCAACTTTTCTCTCCCTTTCAAGACCTGCTAGCAGGGCCGTGTTTAGGAATTGTGCCCATTCCGACCCATGAAAAAGGGTCTGGGGGTAAAAAATTATTATTCTTGGTAATTTGTTTTATAGAAGCTTCTCTGTTAAATATTGTGTTAGGATAAAGAAAAAATAAATATTAATTCACTTATTTTACTCGTGCTTCAAGGCATAAATACTTTTCGGGTGTATTTCTTGCAATATAATGTATCAATGAAATGTCTTCAAAATATTAAGAAAAAGATATTGTGCCATATGGATGCAAGGTGGTACTGGTAAAACTCCTTTGCATTTTATGTTTTGCTTAAATTTGTTCAAAATATGGGAAGGATAATTAATCCTGTACATACTATTTTACCAAACCATACCGTGGAGATTTGGCCATATGGAGCGGATGAATGAAGAAAGGAGTATAAGAATAACATTTAACGTGTATGTGAATAAATGAAGAAGCCGGGGACGGCCCAGGAAGATATGGTACGATCAAGTGTTTCAGAGTGGAAGATACTTTCAGTATCGTCCTGGTGAAAGGCCACCATTCAGAATTGAAACGTTGCTTGAAATGGCTTTTAGCCTTGTTTGGTGACCAGATCTGAATAGCCAGGTATTTCCCCATCTTCCTCTGCCCCTTCTCCTTCCCCTCTCCTATACCTTTAGCCTCACAACATTTCCCAATTGGGGATGCCATAGTCTCACTGGCTCCAGACGGTTGGTAGCAGTTGAGACTCTTGTGCGGTATTCATATAAAAAATAAAAAAAGTGTAGCAAATACTTGAGTGGTACCACTTCAAGAGACAGATTGACAGAAAAGTATATGCGAGACGATGTACGAATGTAAATGAAGCAATTAGTGTGTGTCAAAACGGAGATGTTTGGCAGTCTATCCTCCCCGCCTACCCCTACGCGGGCACAGCGTGATTAGTTAGTAACTATGATAGTCTTTTGAACTTCGGTAAAATGCCACCCCCTAAAGTTTGCCGCCCTAGGCAACTGCCTCGCTTGCCTATTCCTAACTACGCCCCTGCCTGCTAACACATTTAATACAAATTTACTTCAGAGTTAAGAACCAGACTCTAATATCGATTACAAGAATCGTTACGCATTGAAAGGTTTTATTTAGGTACCTATAAAAGGTTTTTTCTATCACTTAAATAATATTTACAGATCCCTCCTAAAATATTTAAACCAATCATTTTTTTCTTTGCGAATTCTTCACATTCGACTTCTACTTATCGTCGACTTTTGCAGCAGAACGAACTTAATAATTTATAAAAAATTTCGTTTTTCCTGAAAAGCCACTTTATCTTTGGCAACGGTCTAAATTGTTCTTGATACGACAAAATTGTTTATACAAGCCCTTATGTTTGTAGTTCACTGGAGAGGTAAACTGTTATATCAAACTCAATGAGATATTTCACAAACCACGGACACCGTTTAAATGTCTTTTTTCTGTTTCTAATCATCGTACAAAAGGTGTATAATTTTAAAATTTTCATTAATATTTACAGTTTTTAGAAACGATACAAACCCGTATTCTAGTTCAAACTGACTACAACGTCATTATTATTACGCTACCGGCTAGTAAGGCCAACAACGCTATATTTACGAACAAAAACGAACATGTCGTTTTTGCGGCAAATCAAAATAGCGCATTTGAAATCGTTATGGAAAATTTATTCATCAAAAAAAGAACCATCCGTACCGTATTTTTATTCCTTTTTTTTCGACAATAAAAAATATTGAAAATGCCCAATCGGTAAAAAACGTACTACTTTATTTATGTAGCTTAAATCTTTTTAAAATGGTTTTATTATAAATAACTTGTAAATAACAAGCGCCCTTGATTTGATTTTAGTCACTAAACGAAGTAACGAGAAATTGACCCTTTATACACGTGATCGTTTTATCACAACTTGATACCCATTAGTATTTTCCTTTATAAACATTATATCATCATGATGCATGTACAAGATTATATTCCTAAAACACTGCACAGTACTAGGTTTTACTAATACATGAATTATATTTATATTCTTCCACTGTTTTAAGAAGCTTTTCTTGGGCGTTGACTATGAAACAATTTCTAGACATTTTTTATTTCAATTCACACTTGTAACTTTTTTTTTAAAACGCTTCTATATGGGTATTCGATTTTTTTAATAGTAACAAGTGCACGTTGAAATAAACTGAACACAACAAAATAAAAAATTTTGTCTATCGTGGCTAAGTACTATAAAAATACGTTTAATCACATAAAATGTATTTAAACGGCTGGCAACATTCAAATTATTAGCTACGAGCTGTCAGGGGATTCTTATTGGAATTTCGTTTTTGCCACATTCCTGGATTACTCAGTTTCTCTCCCGCGTTATTAAATTAATATTTAGATTGTTATAGCACATTTAAATAAATTTTCATAAAATACGATAAACCCGCAAATAATTTTCTAAGGTGCGTCTAAAATTATAAAAATTGATTTTTTTTCATGGCACATACTTAAAAAATTAAAACGAATTTAAATAAAATACTTCTCATCCGTACTAGATATTTACTAAACCTTTAATAAAAAAAAATAGATCATTCAGTTTGGATGGGTATTTTGGCCTCCAATCCAAAATTCAGTTTTGTATGAAACAGGCACCGCAGCCATTCCCCTTAATTCTACGAATGAGAGTACGAAAACAGTGTAAAATATAGTTGTGAATGATGAATACATGGAACAGGTCGATGAGTTTGTATATTTGGGAAGTATGTTTATGATAGATGGAAAGACTGATAGGGATATTGAAAGAAAGGTGAATGCAGGAAACTCCATTAACGGAGGACTGAACGCGGTTGGCGCTAACAAAAAGTTGTTCAGAGAAGCGAAGCCACAATGTCAGTCAATGAACAGTCCACAATGGAGTGCTGATACCAACCCTGATGTATGGCAGTGAGGCATGGAATTGGCAGAGGAAGTATGAAAGTAAATTGAATGCCGTAAAAATGAGATCTCTGATGCGAATGTGTGGTAAAACCATGTATGACCGTGTGAAAAAAATGTTTAAAGTCGTAAAAAAACCTAAGCTGATGTAAGCGTAATGAGTGTTATGCATTGGATTCGACTGGGGAATTGCGGGAATGCGGGAGAAGGAGAGGAGGAAGGTTGGGTAGGTGCATCTACGGGAGACAGTGTATGTGGAGGCTTACCCGGTGAGGGGTTCCTTCCAGGGAGCTCGGCTCGGGACCTTCGACTAGCTCAGATTCGGCAGGCCTCGGAGCTCCTCTGCAGGATCGTGAGCCGACAGGCGGTCTTATAGTTGGGAACCCGACTCAATACTTTATCAAATGAAACACTCAAATGCTTTCAAACTCAGTAGTTTATTTAAGAAGAAGGTACAGACATAATAAATGTAGTTATGGTGAACAGGCTAACCTAATCTCACAATAATGTTACGGGTAAATTCTCTCTCTGATAATTCTCTACAACGGGCATGGTTAAATGTGATTTGAATAGAATACAACACAACAGAAGGGGAAATGCAAGAGACAGCTCACGGTTTGTTTTGCAGAGGCAAGGTGTGTTCTGTGAAGACAATTGCCAGCTCTCTGGAGCGTAGCGTGGCCGGGCAGGGAGCCATCTTCAGTCGGTCCAGTGAGTGTTGTTCGTTAGGCGGGTTCCGGGCGATGACTGATGCTTCCAAGGCCAGGTCCGCGCGGGGAATGCTGGAGTGGAGAGTGGACGGGCGGAAGCGGGCCCGCGTACGAGTCAGGTGTTGATTTTTGCCGCTAGAGGCGCTGTTGTCTAACGAGCGGCTAGTTTTTATGGATTATTTGCGTTATGTAACATGAGTAAGATTAAAAAGGGGATGCTTAGATGGTTTGGGCATGTAGAGCGAATGACCGAAGAAAGGAGTGTAAGAAGAATATATGATTCAAATTTGAATGGAAGAAGAAGCCGGGAACATCCGAGGAAGACATGGGACGATCTAGTGAATCGGATACTTGAGTCGGGCCATGTCAGAAGTCGGAATATTGACTTTTTATATAATATTGCCGTCCTCTCTGCAAACCCCTGCAGGGAAACGGCGTGTTGGATAGTTAGTTAATTAGTTGGTTAATTTTTTTAAAGCCTTTATTTCACGTTAGAACAGGTCACCTTCAAGACAGGGTAAGTAAAAAAAATCTAAATGCATTCACAACTACTACCAATAATTTTATTTTAAATAACTTAAGAATCCAGTTTTTTTTGCAAATCAGTGCAAAGCATAGATCTTGAAAACAGAAAACTTTGACCGCATAAGACGAAACTTTGGGGCTGATTGTAAAATTTAATATAAAAATCATTTTTAAATACCATCATCTGATCAATTGTACCAGTCTGAAGATAGCCGTCACAGGTTGAAACCGGTCACGTTCAAAAATAAAAATGGAATAGTGTTTAAAAAAGTGTATTTTATTTAATCATTATAATGAAATTCCACCATGTATTAACAGTTGCAAAAATAGAAATATTAAATTTATAATTGATCCTATGTGGGTATAGGACTTAAAGTGGGTACTGTAGAATAATTTCGCGGAATTGAGCAAGCTGGTGTAGACATTATAAACACACGTTTTCTTTGTTAAATCATGAAAATTTTCCTTCTGCCAGAGTTAAAACTGCTACCAGAATCTCTGTTTGCGAACGTTTTAAAAATAGACACTTACAGAAAAACCTTTATAATATGTACGTCATAGATTTTTTTAATATACGTAAACTTTTGATGTTCAGCAAATCACGTACGGGTTGACGTAGTTAAGCTTTTTTTGCAGCTTTCTGCTTCAAGCCACGTCCATTTTCTTGATATGTCTTCTGATCTCTGAAAGCAACTCTGCGTATTTGCAGCTGTAAAATCTCTCAGACGAACAAATGTTTTATATCGGGGAGTCTATTCTATCATGAGCAATGGATCTTAAAAACATTTTTTTAACTCTACCAAGTCACCCATAGTATGTCATACAGAAATTATTTTATCAAGAATCCAATGTGCGTAAATCGTGCCCTTGGAACAACAACGTACCATTGGACATTTTAGCCAATATTTCCTTTTTGCATCAAAATTGTTACGCTTTTTTTTCTTTTTTAAACCCTATCAATATGTCCAACTTCTGTGTAAGTTCGCAGATGATTATCCAACATTTATTTATTTAAAACACTTTGTGTTCTTGGAGCATTGTTTGCTCTTATGTGTTTTCTATTTATCTGTTTTACTTTTTTTTTAAATAAGGTTTCATTTGCAATTTGACTAGTTCTTAAAAAAATGTTTTTTTTTAAAGAAGTAATCATGGGCAAAATTACAGATAACTTACTTATATATGCCATTGATAAGGCCTTTGTGGATGGAGTTAGTAAATTCGCCTTTTGGAAACTTGATTTTCTAGAAATTAGTCATTCAGCCTTTCGGCTGTGAGAGAAGATGAACTTCGAAATCTTTACCAGATCCCCCGATTTATTTATATTGATTTTTCGAAATATATGCCTTTACCAACTATCAGAATAGGGCTTACTTTTAAGTGCCTCAACAATTCTAATGAACAAAAATATATTTAGAAAATTTAAAGCCAACAGCACTAATGCAGCAAATAACTCGCCAATTATTAACTACGAAAAATTGCTGCATTTAGACATTTTTTATAATTATTCACTAACTCACAAAATACTTATTCCATAGTCAATTACAATTCGTCATCATATAATTCTTGATTTCGTAATTTCTCTACACTTCTCCACGTCGTCTCTCCACACTTTTTTTTCTTCCTTTTTCTTACTTCTCAAACGTAGACTCAAGAAGCATTCTCATCCCAGACAAAATTACTAAGATATAGTATATACATATTATGTAATAGGTCATTTAACTATAAAAATTTAACATACAAGTACCTATCAGTGGCGTGCTGTCCATAAAGGCTGTAAAACTGTGCCTACCATAATAAATCAAACGATTACGACAAATTTCAGACATAACACATTTATTTCATGAATATGGTATGGAATTCGTACGCACACTTTCACCATAAAAATCACCGGAAGATGATAATAAAATGGTAATTAATAAATATTTAAGGCATATTTCATACCCGAAGCGTACCTTTGATCATAGAACAATACAGGCAACTGGTACCTACTATACCATTGTTATAATATGTACTGTTTATATGTCTAAATAAATAAACGAGGAGGGTTAAAAATATGACATCATGATGATCATACGTTTTTATTCCAGCGTGCTGTATGAAGACCTCCGCTCTAGAACGCTCCAGTTCTCAGTGTATGACTTCGACCGCTTCAGCCGCCACGACCTCATAGGCCACGTGTCACTACGGGGCCTGTTGGAGAGCGCGGACCTGCAGCAAGAGATCGAGTACACGATGAATATACTCTGTGCGCCACAGGTAAGTCACCCAACCCAATATCTACGAAGTCTTTAACTTTATTCAGTGATCTGACGAGATGTTTCTGTATTTGTACGATTTCATTTTACAGTCATATGCAACGATGTGTCTGGTACCAGACATATTTCTTTTCCACACAATGTATAATGTATAGTATGAATAATGTTCTGGCACCCGATATTGACTTAAAACAACCAGATTTTCAATATCTTTATTCCTCAACATGCAATGTTTAAAACTGAAAATAGCAAAAAAGGTCTACTTTAAATATTTCTGAATTTTTATTAAATTATCAAAAAAACAGATTTTTCACAGCTCTGTAAGGAAAACCTCCGATCTTATCAATAAATTAGTATAACTTTCTAGTTTGAATGTCTAATACTTTTGCAGACCCTCCGACAACCAGAATTGAAAGATTAGGAAGGCCTTTTAAATTCCTTAACAACTATACTATCCTATGAAGCCATCACTTTGTGGTTATCCATTATAATCAAATGAAACACTCAAACTTTGTTTTAATCACATTTATTTTACACGCCTAGGTGTTTCATCTGCCCTGACGATGGAACGATTGTTCCGAAACCGGTAGGCGTGTAAAATAAATGTAGTTAAAATAAAGTTTGAGTATTATGTCACTAAAACGATTAAAAAATGTTTACTATGCCCTTTATCAAAGCATTTTAACTTATGGAATATCAGCATGGGGTGGAGCTGCAGACACATATTAAGGTGCTGAACTCATCTCACAAAACAATAATTAGAATCATGTTCAAAAAACCATATAGACATCCTACAGAACAACTATTAATTAGAAATAGCATTCTTGATATAAGAAAGTTATTTATTTAAAAAATTATCTACAATAACTGCTTAAAATCATCACCTTCCTACATATCTCACTCACAAAATACAAGAGCTAAATCTCACAATCATTTTCATGTACCCAATATTAAATCCACTTTTGCCAAGAAACATGAATCCTACCTCGCACCTCTCATATTCAACATCTTCCTAAGAAAAACCTCTCAACATAAAACGCAAAACAACCTAAAATGGTTATATAAAAATTTCAACACATGGCTAATGAACAGTCAAAGGAATTGCATCAAAACATTACTTGCAAACTCTCCTTAGTCTGATATTGTTAATATTATTACTGTTATATATGATTTTTAATCTAAACATTTTTAGTTTGCCCTCTTGAATAATCCTTTTTACGTTTTTTTTATTTTTTTTTTAAATTTCTTAATTTTTATTTTGTAACTTTACATTTACACTATTTAAACTTTGTATTCAAAACTTACTTTATATATTTTACACTTTTCATTATGTATTTTTAAGTATTTTATCTCATTTATATATCTATATATTTATTTTGTTACCCGTCTCAGAACAGACATCGTCTAGTGAGACGGGTAAAGTACATGTAAATGTTTAAATTTTATACCAATAAACGCCTAGGTTGCCGGCAATGAAATGATTTCATTTGATTTTGATCCTTAATAACTACTTGAAAACTTAAAGCTCTACATTAAATAGCTTAATACATCGTTTGGTTCACATTTGCGTATTTTCTTTTTTTTTCTAAACATCGATACATATTACGTATTTTTTAATTTTTAGATTTATTTTCTATCAATTTCTTTTTCTGTTCACAAAATAACCAATTACAAAGCTAATAAGATAATTTTTCATAGTCCTTCTCACTGGGGGTTCATGTGCTGAAGGAGACTAGATTTTATTTAAAATGTGATTCTTTGATACTCCTACGACATTCTTTTAAAAATGCTGGATAGCTCCTCTTCTTTAATTTCTTTAAGCCAGGTTGGATTTGGTTTTTGAAATCTTTCGCATTTCCGTTATCTTTTTTTTTAATAATTGAATAAGATAATATTAACACATCCCAAATGAACCACGAAACCGAAAAAACAACAGAAATAACCGCTTAACCAACTAAGCTAATGAAACCAGTTCAATTTACGCCATTTACACCGATATCATACTTCAAGTTCAATATTACAATTGAATATTTCTTTCCAGACTTGTAAAATAAGTCAATAGATGTCTCATATAAATAAAAATCGGGTAGGTATATCCGAGACTGTTACCTAACAACTTATTACTATTTACTTATTAATATTTACTTATTATTATTTACCTATGTTTATTATTATATACTTATTAATATTTACTTACTAATAGTTGCTTAATATTTAATGTGTATATTATATGATTTTTACTATTTAATGATTATTTTTTACTTATTATTATCATTTAATTTTTATTATTTATTTATTAATATTTACTAAATTTTTTTCATATATTATTATTTTCTTATTATTATTTACTCATTATTATTAAATTGTAAAGCCGCTCATCTCAAGACAGGATTGTCCTAGTGATATGAGTGACTAATGTTTTGTTTTTATATTTAAATTTAATAATAAATAAATATGCCTTTTGTATTTACCATGTATCATTCCCTAGCATGTTGTACTAACCCCACCCGGTAAAGTGTATATAATTACTCACTAGATACTCCATAGAGACATGTCATTAGTACCGATCCTTGTGGTCATTTTCCAAAACCCTTTAAATTGTTCACCACTCATTTTATACATGTGCTGTTTGTTTCTTTAAAAAAATAAAATATTAAAAGGAAACACTCACAAAAAAATTACTAATTAAAAAAAGTGCTTTAAATTATATAGTAATGACGGCTTTTTACTAGTTATAAATTAATACTTTAAAGCCTTAAATCTTGAGCGAAGCCGGGCAGAGTAAAACCTGCAGATTAATATCAGAAAAATAAATTTCATTTAAAGTTTCATTCTTTTGACTAGTTCGCAAGTTTTACGAATACGAACTTAGACATTACTTTATTATTTACGTTAAAACCTCTCAGTTTTACTGCGCATTAAATTGGAGCTTTTATCTTAAAAATTAATAAGAATTTATGACTGCTCATACATAGCCCCCAAAGCTAATTATTTGAACAAAGTAGCGAATGAGTCGTTAATGAACGAATCGTTCATTATATGCCGGCTCATTTTGATTAGCCTCGAGCGTACGACTCCTGGTAAACCGTACCACTGTTCAATTGAACTGTGACTCTTTTTGACAAACCTCGGAACCACTTAAGAGAGATTGTTTATTTATTGTAAAATATATACATACCTCAGATGTTTGATAGTATTCTTACATATTTCTATGATGACGCATATTTAAATTTGGTCCTTTGTTCTAATTTGTTTTAAAAAAATACCTACATATACGTGTAACTTGTACAAGGGTAAATTATATCCCAGTCCGTGGGACTTACAATTAATATTTGGTGCCATGATGCATCTTAAAGCATTTTTTGTCTAGGGTTCACACATTCGTGTCTAGAGACAAGAATAATTAACCTTATTTTGATGTGTATAGGCACTATACAGTACGTGAACGGCGCCAGACAGTCTGGCATTTGGACGTTATGTACCTACACCTATACGCTGGGAGCTGAGAGCCGTAAGAGCTGGGATTCGTATGAGCTGAGTGTCGCGGTAGCCACGCCCGGCTCTCAATATGTGCCGGCTCTTAAATGAACCATCGTTCATTTGAGTCGTACTTTTGAGTCGTACAAAAATATTGAGCTGCTAACGTGACTCCCGCTCTTAACGAAACGAGTAATGACCCATCGCAATAATAAAGCCTTCTGAATTACGGTAAAATTACATTACTAAAACTTCTAGAACATTATTTATGGTTTGATTTGTATAATTATTTTGATTTCGAGTTGAGCAGCGGATTTCTTAGTATTATTATCATCACGTTGTTAAAAATTATGTTTCCAAATTCCCAAAAATTGAGGTTCAAAGTAAATAAGGTTGAATTAATTAAATTTCTTTGTGAGTATATAATTCATTCCAAAGGCAAATTGTAAAGGCTTTCGGTGCCACCGTAATTCGATGCGTAAACCTTTTGAAAGAATTAGATTATATTTGATTACGAGATTTTTTTATGCTCGTTTGTAAGTTAGGAACGTAGTCCAACGAAATGTACTTTAATCCGGTGACGCAAGTTCACATTTCAATTGGTAGAATTAATGTAAATGGAATAAATAATATGGAAATATTTTATGGGGGATCATATGTCCAATCATTCTTTGGTAGATAACAAATTATTTTACTTGGATAATTATTAAAAATTAGTTTGAATAGAGTGTTTACTACATCATTATCAACATATACTCGTATTAACTGACATCTTGTGATTTTTTTATTTTTTTTTATTTAAGTTTTTAATCCAGCAGGACTGGGTGGGTAGTGCAAACCCAGTCTGCCATATCACTTGAAATATATACAATATAAATAGAGAAATTAAAACAATAAAATAAATAAATTAATAATAATACTAATAATAAAAATAAAAAAAGGTTAAATAACAATATTAAAACATATGAGACGAAAATGTTAAAAAAAAATAGAAATAAAAAAAATAAATAAAACAAAACAAAAAAATAAAAATAAAAATTATTAAAAATCAGTTTGAATAGAATGTTTACTATATCATTATCAACATATACTCGTATTAACTGACATCTTGTGATTTTTTTATTTTTTTTTATTTAAGTTTTTAATCCAGCAGGACTGGGTGGGTAGTGCAAACCCAGTCTGCCATATCACTTGAAATGTATACAATATAAATAGAGAAATTAATACAATAAAATAAATAAATTAATAATAATACTAATAATAAAAATAAAAAAGGTTAAATAACAATATTAAAACATATGAGACGAAAATGTTAAAAAAAATAGAAATAAAAAAAATAAATAAAACAAAACAAAAAAATAAAAATAAAAATTACGAAATGATAATTATATCAAAATAAAAGAAATGAATTGAGAAAAACGTAACATAGAATAAATTAAATAAATTTAATTTAATTGATCGTCTTCAGGATGGCAGTCGCATCATCTACATCCATCCTTCATTGAGTTCAATGAGACCTATGAAATATGCCTTACCCCTTACTTATTAAAGCGGCGCAAATATTAACCTGCATAATGTCGGAATAGCTAAAAGCTTGCATTATTATCATGGCGTACGTATGTTTAAACAGGGCTTAAGGCGGTGCAATAAGAAGATATGCAAAATCAAGTGTTTTCGGTTTGAGAATTTGGTATGATATATGATTTAATTAAATTCTGCAAGTAGAAAACAAGTTGGCCTTTCGTTTAACCGTCCATTTTTTGTGTATCTTTTTATAAACGTAGAAAAAAAAATAATGTATCAGATCTAAAAAAATGTTTAATGTGCAAAATCTTCTACTTTAGAATACTTTTTCCGATATCGTATTGTTCATTGGGGCAAATTATGTTTTTTAGAACATGACCGTAAAACATTTTAACATTTATGCTTGAGCTTTACAAAATGAAATTAAACACGATTTCGTTGGAATTTTAGCAAGTGGATCGCCTTAAGTCCAGCTTAAATATGCTGATACTGAACCGGCGCATATGAATCTAATACGTAAGGTGGATAACTTTCAGCACATTCAGATGTAATAGGTACCAGCTTCTTTTCACGAGGACCTTGTTAGCAAAGACATGCATTATTCTGTGATAAAGATAGGGTGTGTATAAGCTTTCAAATTCGGCTATGAATTTGAAAGCTTATTTTTGTATATTGATTTTGAAAATGGTGAAAAAATTCTTACTAAAAAGTTATAGTTTGTCTAATTGAAACAATTTATCACTGTAGAACGATTGTTATATTTAAAAAAAAAATCACAAATTTATAAAAAAAATACATTTGACCAATAATTCTTAGGGTAGGTTCAGATTTTCAGTCTTTAAGGACTATACGCCACTGATCGTTAGGATGTGTTCAGGTTTTATGAATGAAAACTCTTGGAAGTTGACAAAAAACTGACAAAATAATATCCGGTGTTCCTTTTATTTCGTTCACATATAGCATACCTAAATATTAATTGTTTTTTTTTGTTTAATTCGTAGAAATTCGTTTCTTTATTTTTTTTAAATAATGTAAATCTGCAAGTTCTGTGGGTATTTTAGTTTTTATTAGTGTGACAGCTGTTTCGGCGTTCTAGAGCATTTTCATACTGCGGTAAATCCACATTGCGACGACTTATTCGTATGATTATATTTACTCCCACCCAATTCTAATTTGGACGGTGTTTTAAATAATTATATATTACCAGTAAAACCGATTTAGTTAGAAAATAATTAAACATCTATTCTGCGAGGTTTTTAAATTTATTATGTTTTCCTCGTATTTAATTAACAGTGTTTTCTTAATTGATTTATTTAAATTTGTAATATTGTTTTGGTAGTGTGAACATACTGAGAAGTGGTGAATACATAATTTTTCTTACTTTATTAATTAATGTTATATTACGATCATTCCTAGGTTTATTAATTCCCAATTTTCAAGTAAATTTAATCTAAGACCGTTTCTTTCTATGTCTAAGGGTTTAGGCTAGTTGTTTGTCAAGTTTAAAAAAAAGCTAATATTATAATATCAGTGGCGGCCAGTGAGGATTAAAAATATACTAATTAAATGAGAGGAGTGTGCATGTATACATAGTGGTAAAAATTGGGAAAGGGGAGACAAAATATAAAGAAGAAGACACTAATATAACAATAGAAACTAACACAATATACTTAATTATGTAGACGATGGGAAAACCACGAAAGACAAAGACGGTAACAGAACTTCAAGTAAGGTGGTGAATTGTTTTAGGGGAGGGAGAGTTGGAGGTGAACGGAAATATGTCTAAATTTAAACTGATAATAATTTATTTTTTTTAATATTTAGTAGATGACTATTATTAATTTTAACTGATTTTTTTTTATTATTTCCAGGGCTTCTAGGTTATTTAACCGTAGACCTATTCCATTTTTGTATAGAATATTTATTCCCGCAGTTTGATCAAAATAATGATTCACACTTATCAAATGTTCCACCAATTCAAGAAAACCTGCATTATTTAAATATCGCGTGTGTTCTTTGATTTTAACATTTAAATTACGGGCGGTTTTACTTATATAAAACGAAAGGCAATCATTACATATGAGATAAATGCCAGAATGGCTTAAATTATTTTCTTTAACTTTGCAGTTAATTGTTATTTGTATAATGTTCAGATTTTTTTTCAAGGAAAATTAAGCGATGAAAAATTGTGTTTTAATTAAACATTATTTAATGTACTTAAAAAGTTAGCAAAAAGGTTTTTTGTTGTGGTAGATAAAAGGTATATAGATTGTCGTTTTCAAACGCTTTCATGTTTGTGTGAGATGACAGACAAGGGTGACTCTGTTATACTTCTGAAACATTTTGAATGTCAATATTAATCAAACTTACCCCGTGCACGTCAATCATACAATGTGACTGAAATACGTAAACGGGTCCTAAAATCCGTTTCCATCATGGTGGAAAGTGAGTGACAGTGATAATGTGACAGAATAGTTACAGGAACATTACATTTCTCAAAACCAGAAGGATGCTTCTTTTACTTAACAATAATGTAGATCAGTGATGCACAACCTTTTTAGTCGGATATTTATCAATATTTAATCATTATAGAAAATAATATTAACATAACCTAAATTAAACATGAAAACGGAAAAAACGACGGAAAATAAAAATATTTCAGTCGCATCTGGGACTCAAACCCAGGTCCTCCGCCTGTATAAATAATTTATTTTTTATAATCGTCTTCTGTGCCTTCGTGATTGAGTCTAGTGCAGATGAAGTACCACCTCCCCACGCTATGATACCATACTCAATAACAGATTGACAGACCGAAAAATAAATCATTTTCAAGTGTTGAAAAAGTGCATGGTTTTCTTATTTTATTTGCGATGATTTGAGTATGAAGTTTCCGTTTGAAGTGTGGATCAATGGTGAGGCCGAGGTACCTCATCTGATTAATTTGCTCAATGTAGGGGCACTGACAATATTCATTGGAATATTGTATCAATTAAATGAAATAATTTACAATAGGTACGTGATATTACGCAACGAAACCCTACGATCCGGTTAATAATTAAATTTACATATGATATTTCCATTAAAATATTATTCAAGATTACTGATAGATCAAACTACAATTGCAATACCCTCGACTAGCTCAATCTCAGGAGATATTTAGTGTGTTTGCAGCTCGTTTATTATCAATTCATGAAACTATCGCTTCCAGAATATATATATAGGTAAAAGGCAGGAATAGGAAATGTAATGAAACAATCGTCTTTTGGTATAAAAAATGCCTTACGATAATGCCTATATTGAATAGCCATTATTCTATGCTCAGGGATAAAGGCCGTAAACCTATTTGGGGATGCATGTATTAGTTTAGTGTACTGATTTGAAATTACATCCAAAACTGACTATAAATA
Organism: Halesus radiatus; assembly: GCA_022606495.2. Lineage (NCBI taxonomy): Eukaryota > Metazoa > Arthropoda > Insecta > Trichoptera > Limnephilidae > Halesus > Halesus radiatus. Next base: position 29,460 of record JAHDVE020004123.1, read on the forward strand.
GACCAAAACTCATAATAAGATCGAAAGAAATGTTACCCAGCCACTTGCCCATCTCCAGCACAGCAAGCCAACGGGAGAAGAAAACCACCGAGTCGAGAACGAGTTGAAATACTAAAAAATGTTTATTCCAATGAAAGGCATACTTTCATTATCAGTTAAAATAGTGATTTTACTATGAAATGGGAATGATGACTAAAGCAACCGCTCGGCCTCGTTTCCAACGTCACAATCCCCGAAGCCAGGGCCCGTGCACCCCCGAGCCCCCCTTCGTTTCAACTCCCTCCTTTAATACCTCTGGCCAATGACCACACCCCTGAGTGTTGCCATCGGCGGAGATAAATATTAAAAAATGAGTACTTGACGGTAAATAATAACGGGGCTAGATGTGAATCATTTTCTTATTATGAAGTGCTTCACAACAATTACCAATGAATTACAAAACAATTTAGTTCCAGAACAGAAAGTTAATTCAGTATCGATCTAGTCAGAGAACACCAATCAAAATCTAAACGTTCTTTTAAATTGCTTTAGCTATATGTGGAGGTTAACTCGGTGCAACGATCCAGAAAGGCAAGCCGCCGGATGGCGGCAGCAATTAATTGCTTAATGTTCTGGAAGATATGATCCGCCACCTGGCAGCTACGGTGGCGAAGGTCAACGTACAGTCTGACATTTAATAGTACACAAAAATCTATGGCGCTTACACCAAGATGGCTCAAAGGAAAATAAAAACAATTTTTAAAAAGCACAATCGTTCGAGAGCATAACTTTTACTTTAACCAAACGGTTTTCAGAAATGAGTTGTACTGTCCGAAAGCATATGATTCTATATCATTTTCCATGACAAGTTTACATTTAAACATGTTTATTATTTAACGCTTTGTAAGGAAGATAATTGGATGATATTTTTTGTTTTTATATTTCTGAAATGAATGTATCAATATACCCATTTATTAGATGTTAAATCAAAATCTCATTCACACATCAAAATTAAAAATTTGCCGAATTATGTTTTTTTGCCTTATTTCTTAAAAACGATCTGTCAAACTCGAATGTAAAAAATTTGAATGTGAATAACAAATTTCGAAGACAAAGTTAGTAGCTTAGTGTTTCCCGTAGTAATGAACAGTTTTAGTTCCACTTTATTAATTTTCTACTTTGCATTGCCAACCTGTGGCTACCTATGGAGACCTCCAACTCAAATAATTCATTAATAGTAATAATATTTATTTTAGAAATAACAATATTCATTTATTTATTTCAATAGTAATAATAATTATTTATTTGAAACACATTATTTAACAACAAAATGCAAGAAAGCTTTGAGTGTCCAACCAGGTTTAAAACTAGGTTTAGTTCATATTAAGTGCCATTATACGTAAATAGAAGGAAAAAAAACTAGTATTGACATAGTGTGGTAATATAATATGTTTAGAAAAAAATATAATAATTAAGTATGAAGAGATGTAAAGAATAGTATAGAAAAAAAACTATTTTGTGTACCAGATAATTTGAGTATAGTATAATAATGAATACAGAATAATAGTTAAGTTCAAAGAGATATGAAAAAAGAGTATAGTGTGATCGTTTACGTATACCAGATAATTTTAGTATAGTATATCTATGCATATCATCTTGAATCGCAGTGGAAAACATGGATTAATACATCTGTCACTTCTGGATACACAAACTACCAGATTCTTACCTACCCCAATTTTTTCCAGAACTTCCTTCCCACTTTAAAAAACCCTCCATACAGTATCCCCAAAGATGAAATAGGCCTAAAGGGAAAATATTTTAATAAAGGAATTAAAAATTACTTTGTAATCACCACTTTATTAATATATATACATATCAACATGTTTCGAAAGCGATGTTTTCCTCATCAGGAATATACAGAATTCTAAAAAAATAATGTCAAGTAGAGAGTAATGATAAATATAGAAATTAAAAAATAAATTATTTTTATTATTAATATTAGTATGAAAATAAATTCAAGAGGCATCTATTTTTTTAAATGTTTGAATATTAATTATATTTAATTTGAAAATTAACACTTTATCTAATTTCTAAAATTTCAATTTTTTCTAATACCGGTTGTATTTGTATGTAAAAATTTTAAACCTTTATTTATATCAGAAGAATGATTGATTTCCAAAACATGATTGGCAAATTCAGAAAAATTATTATTACTTAAACACCTTAGGTGTTCCTTAACTGTAATATTAAAATAAGTATAGTATTTCCTATAATTATTGTAATAATTAAATATATATTTCATTCATGTCATTGTTATATTCAAATGGTATATAGTTGGCATGGACAAAATTGAATTAATGAATAATTTCAATCTCGTGGCACACCCGATCTGATTCTCAATTTTAAACAGAATTAATTCATCATAACTCAGCTTAGATCTTTTCCTACGATTTTTTAACTCGCGGCACAATAATTACGGCGCAGATACTACGGGCGTCATTGCAAATTCTCCGGCGATATTGTGCATTGCGCAGAACTCCATCTAACGTATAAATTCCCGCGCCGCAATCCAATCGATTCCAATCCAATCACTACGTCTTTCCGGAATTCCACACTTAAGCAAGAACTCTTTAAGCCTGAGGAAAGGGATAAGGAATTATCCTTAAAAACAACCAGAAAAGGCCTCCAAATCTCTACATTGTAGATGCCATTATTCAACTAACTATTTAGGTAAATTTAGGTATTCACATAAAGATGTGATGTTAACCACATCTCACATTTATGTTTAGTCGCCTAATTTTCATCTCCATCGTCTCCTCCCCTTCCATGCATCCTTCAGCCTAAAAACATGTCCAGATTGGTGATGCCATCATCTCACTGCCTCCAGGGAGTTGGAACTCTTGTTCGATATCACGAAACCTTCCAAATCCCTCCTGAAAACGGAGATGAACAGGCTAATTTGCATCCCCTTATCAAATATCCTAAAACAATGTTCATCCAGGTCTCAAAGCCAACTGTACGAGAATTACGCACACACGTGAAATTGATAATTTCCACTGTGCTTTGTTACAGCTATTTTCCCTAAAATAGACCTATAATTATTTAAGGTTAAGGAACGGCGTTACCAAAATTCTCTAACTCTATATGGCGTTAATAATATTTCAGTGGTTTTGGGCTTTGAAAATTTCCCACCGCTCGGCACCATTTGCTAAGCGTAAGTTTAAACTCAAACGCAAGATTAAACCATAGAAAACAATTGTTTCTAACTCGGTCTTGGGGTTGACACAGAATCTACAAACTTTAACATGACTGTAAAAGCGCCCAGAGCTTAAAGCATCTACTCTATCTACGGGGCATCTCATGGTATTGTTGCGATATGAAATAATTTATTTTTTTATCTTGTGGCACAAATTTGTGTTGTTACTTACACAGTAATTTTTTTTATTCAATTTTATTTTTCATAAACTTATTGAAGTATGTAAACCTTATTCTAATATTTTAATGATTGAAGAAGATAATATTAACACATCCCAAATGAACCACGAAACCGAAAAAACAACAGAAAATAAAAAGATTTCAGTCGCATCTGGGACTCGAACCCAGGACCTCTACCTATCCGGGGTAACCGTTTAACCAACTTAGCTAATGAGACCAGTTCAATTTACGCCATCTACACCGATATCATACTTCAAGTTCAAGACTTTTTAATATTATCCTCAATTTTTAAATCCCATATTATTGGCTGCTATCCTTATGATGATCGCAAAGTTCTACCCGAACACAGTTAACATATATTTTACTACTATACACAAACATATAAACAGTAGTACAAAACTGTACTACTGTTTTTGTATCTCTCAACTTGTTTGATACTTGCTGATATATTGATATCTTTATATTATGTAAGTGCTATTATGTACTGCGGGAGTCTGTTATCACTATAACACTGTTCTACTGTTTTCATAAATATTAAAAATATTTTTTCACCTTATGTAAATTGACCGCAACATGCATGTACCTATATTGTTTTACTATTGCTCTACTATTTGTACGATTATTTTTTATGTATTGTTGTATTATATAATACTATCTGAAGTACCCTGCGTTACCCGGGGTTATTAATAGGTTGGTAAAGTTAACCCTACCCCTATTCCTACTCCCTACCGCTACCAAGTAAATTTTCCTCATATTTTGTACGTCAAGTGAGCAAAATTTCATAAAGAAGTACCAAAATTTGACTTTAAGGGTGGGAAAGAGGGATGGGGGTGATTTTTCGAAATCTCGAGTAAACGGTGACCATCCTCTTGTTTTGCAGGTCAAGTATGCAAAAAATTAATCAAGTTCTTAATAAAACTGTAGATTTGTATACAAAACAACTATTCTTTTTTTATATAACATAGAAACAAGTGGAATGTCGAACTAAATTCCTGCTGACAAGGTACTTGCAGTGACTTAGCGGGTACAACTTCCATTGTATGAAAAATAATATTAAACAATAAAAAAAAATAGGTACAGGTTATTTAAATACAAATCATATCAATATCACGTTTGTTTTAATAGTAGTTAACGCCCTTGAGGTGATTTTTTTCACAAGAAAGTCGCTATACAAATCATATAAAATTTTAATAAATATGAAAACACCGAAGATTGATTCAAATTATAGAAAAAAAAATTTAAGGCACATAAATTATAAATTACTTCCAATTGATAATCTAAATTATGATGATCTAATGCAATCACTTAAATTACTGGACAAATTTACGATTCTTTATTGTTATTTAAAATCATTAATATACGATAAGAAATTCCTGCCCAGGTGCGTATGATTAATTATCGCCTTTCCAAATAAACACATAATGAGACGCCGTGCTCCGTTTCATATTCTTGCTTCACGCGCTAATTTTATGTACAATTCTTGTTAATTCCGATCAGTCAAGGATTTTTACATAATAAAATTCTGTATTTATTTTTTTAATTTTAAAAGCACAAAGGACCTCTATGTAAATAAATAAAAATAAAAAATTATTATAAAGCAGAAATCTGCTTCGTACAATAGCGAAATCTCATGAACACTGAGCTCTGTTGTCATGAATTTTATGCAGTTCTTCATCTGAACCGTTCCAAAACTACTATTTTTGACTCCCGTCATTTCCGTCATAAGTTAATGAGCTTATTTAAATCCTTTTTATTATCTTTGTAATAATTCCCAAAGTACAGAACCAGTACCAATAACCGCAATGTGTACTACACTGTACTATACTGAAAATCCATTATATTTTCATTGAAATCTATTTCTTGAAACTACTAAAGCTGGTCGCAGATAAGTAATTTTCAATCATTAAGGGAGAAAACTTGGTATTCTTCTTAAATGAAATGAATTGTATAAAATCATACAACATTTCGTCTGGAGACCCGAAAAAAATTACCACCTTAACCAGTTATTCTTTATAAACATTTTCTTTTTAAACTGTTTTCACCGTATTATTTTTCCACATTACCAAAGTATGTCGTTTGGTTATGAAGTCTCCAATGTAATTCCCGCTATGTAATATTGCAAAATACAACATTAACCCTAACCACGCCCGCCCTTGCCCACCCGCTTATAAAGGCATTCGAATTATGAAAAGCGTCGGATGATTTTTGGGAAACGTCGACGTCGCGACGCAAAGCATTCAGACTGATGACATAGATTAAATGGAATTGCTTTATTAATCTTAATCATGGTCTGTTGCTTATTAAGTGGATGTGGATGTGGATACAGTAAAAAGATGAAATTATTTTTAATTTGTGTTTAGACTCAAATATAATCTCGCGTTCCCATATTTAAGCAAATTTAAATGAGCCTCATTTGCTCTATCTAATATCGCCCATTTAAAAGTAAATGGGGCTCACTCCTGACATTATTACTGTATATACCATCGATTTAGTTTAAATTTTCCAATTCTGTAGATGCTCGTTCTAAGGTGAAACCGGTCCGATCTGAAATAAACAAATAGAAGAAATATTTTGGTAGAAAGCAGTGACTCTTTGGTTTTAATGAAATTAAACAATCACTTTGTTTAAAATCACGAAATTTATCTAATTTATTACGACCGACCGGTTAGGCTTAACACAAGCATCATCAGGGTACAACTGTTTTAGTTTATTAAGTATAAAAAAATAATTATTACTTATTTTGTATTTAATCAGTAGAATTCCATTTAATTTTATTTGTTTTTAAATTTAATGTAAATCAAATTTAGTAATGTTATTACTAAGTTTTGCAAGTATTTTTAGTTTTTATTATTGTGACAGCTGCTTCGGTGTTCAAGGCCATTTTCGAACTGTGGTTAATCCACATTGTGACGACTTACTGATACGATTTTATTTACTCTCTCATAATTCTAATTTGGACGGGTTTTTTTAAATAATGATTTAGTTAGAAAATAATTAAAATCCAGTTAATTGATTTATTAAATGTGTTATATTGTTTTAATAATCTGAACATACTGAGGAGTGGTAATAATAATAAAAATAATAATAATAATATCTTTATTGTAATTAAATTTAGCTATAACTAAAAGACGTGTATAATATAATAATGTATGTGTACAGTGGTTTATAAAGTAAAATATAAAATAATATAATAAACGTTATAATTAAAGTTTCACATAACCCACCTCACTAGGCTAGCCTGTGTTGAGGCAGTAATTTCGCCAATTATTTCATAATCTTAAAATAAGCATGAATATAGGCTTATATTAAGATATGCTTGGTAAATCGCTGAATCAATAATTTCGAATTTGGCTGAGTGCACCGGTAAATGCCCTATCATTACTTTTAATCCAATTTTTTACATTGTGTATGAATATTTTTTGTGAATCAGATTTTTTTATGTTAACCGAAAAAATGTTGTAAATTCTTATTGCTAAGTACCTAAAATTCCGTTACCCAAAAGTAGTATGAATTACAGGAATTTGGAGTAAGTCTTTGTTGGCATTTCAAGTAATACGAGTGTTTAATAAAAATAAAATAGTGATGAATAAATAATTTTCCTTACTTTATTAGTTAATGTTACATTAGGATCATTTCTATATGTAATGGTTCAGGCTCCTTGTTGTCAAGCGGGTAAATAAACTTATATAAATATGTGGATTAACCGCTGTGGTTTAACCGCTTTAACGCCAAAACACAATAATTAAAACAAAAAATGCTTGCATAATTTAATAATAACATTATTTAATTTGATTTACATTAAACTTTTAAAAAAAGTTATAAAGGGTTTTAATAAAAAAAACATATTAAGGTGAAATTTAACCACGAATCGTCAGTTTCAAATATAGAGATGAGAAAGCTTTACCATTAGAGGAACCTTAACGATGGGTTACTCCGTTACATTTCATTCCGTTTTACTAAGTACTTGAGAAAAGGCAAATAATGGCTTTAACCAGATTTAAATAGTCAGACACTTCCAATATTTTCCATCTCCTTCTCTTTCTCAGTCTCTTCAACCTTACAACATACCCCAGATGGGAATGTCATAGTCTCACTGGCTCCTGACAGTTTGGACTTTTGTGCGATATTCCCATTAAAAAAGAAATAAGTTAAGGTGAAATATTTTATTTTTTCTATCGATAAACACTATTGTTCAAATAAAAGTTTAAAAAAATATAAAGGGTACGTTATAGACGCATCTTATTTCTTACAGTTAGCTCACAAAATACATATTTATATTTAATATATAGGAAAGTTTTATCTAAGTGTATTCAATACATGTGTCCAAAGCTCAGGTCATCGACCATGATCTGATGTTCAAAGTATTCGTTTAAGGTTTAGTGACATTTGTTCAGAAGGAATGTGGTTAGGCCATTTTACACAGTAACCCTCTCATTTACACATACCTACATTTACATATCATTTCATGAACCAGTTGAGTTTACCCACCACATTCCCACCCCGGTATAATTAACTTATGTTACTCAGGTTACTCCTTCAGGTTGCACGTCAAGGACACTATTTTTTTTAATTAAACGCATCCATATTTTTTAAAGTACTCTAAACTCTCAAGTGTCCCTACGCAGCTTTCGCGTAGAACGAGGTTAGTCACAAACGTTCATCAAATTGGTTAGTACAGGTACTGACCATGATAAAATATAGCCCTTAGTGGCTCCTTCTGCCGATAACAGGAGTAATCCAAGATGAAGTGCACCAACAAACCTATAAATAAACAAACAAAAACACATTATATCCAGAATAGAACGTAGCCACGAAACCAGGGCAGTCTCTCCAGAGCAGTGCAAGGCGACTTCCTGCTTCCGACACTCTTCCTAGTGAAGCATTGCACTAGTCACCCGGAGTATCCCTTAAGAAAAGTGTTCCTGGGAGGCGGGGTGAGAAACACCTGAAGACCCTGGGGATATAGAGAGAATCCAGATGGCCGGGAGCGTGCCACTAGGTTGAGGAGACGGGGAGAACAGTAGCCGGCAATACGTGCCCATTTGGGAAGTGCACAACTGATAAGCATCAAAAACAAAAATAATATGAGAGAATTGCAGGGACAGGGGTTAGTTTCCATTCCTTGTTGACATTTTAAAACCGCTGTACTTGGGAGTTAATATTGTTGCATATCACTAATCACTCCTACCCCGTCCCGTGTTTGGGAACCTTCCACAATTCGCCGCAGCCTGTTTAAATTGACGCCCGCCTGATCAACAACGCTGTACAAAATTACGCCAATTCGCCGTCGGAACTCGCTACAAAAAACATAGCTTGTGAGTGCGGTCGACATTGACTGAATTTAGAAGATCATCGGGCTTCAAATACCTTTGGTGAATCCATTCCCTTTTCCGTGAAACATATTCTCTCCTTGGTGCAGTGGTAACTCACATATCATACAACGGTCCTTCGAAAATGTTTTTAATGATGATTTACATAGGAGTAGATCGTGTGTTTGTTTGGTGTTACGTGGAAGGTAAGTATATACATACCTTTTTGAAATATTGTTTTGTTGGCTTGTGGTATTAGCAGGTTCTCTGAAAATGTGTCGTGTGTTTATGTGTTGATTAGGCATAACTCCATTATATGTATATATATATCAGTGATCGCCAGAAGTTAAGCAAGGGTAACACTGAGCCAATAATGAACACAGCCTGTTTGTTGAAACTGAGATTATGCGCTTGAGGGTAATTATATTCCAACTTTTTTTGATTTGTGACAGCAAAAAAATGATAATTGCTTAAAGCTAGTGAATATTCTCTATAATGTGTGCAGAAAATGTATCGGACATATCTGATATTCAATGAATTTCTTATAATGCATTCTCGGGATGCATTACTAAATGTTATATTGTCAAAATAATTAATTATTGGCAAAAAGTCTCGATAAACTACTTTTTTTAATATAATCTCTTCAAACAATTATCAACTTTGTGGCGTGATTATTAATTAAGTAATTAAAAATTTACTTTGAAAACCACTTTTATAAATATAAATAAATTTCTCTACATGTATCGATAGCAATATTTATATTGCTATCGAAGCACGTAGAGATATTTATTTATTTTTATAAAATTGGAGTAAACAAAGTACATTTTTAATTGTTTACTTTTTAATAGTTTATCTAACGGGAGCTTGTTATTCAAAACCGTATACTAAATTATATAAAATAAAAACATATGTAACAAACTTAAAACACAAATATTTCGTAAGAATCTTACTCAAAAATATTTCTACAAAAATGTATATATATTTTTTAATTAAATAAAAACACGAATCGTAAATAAAACAATATTTCCTTATTATCTAATACAAATAGTTTCTTTCAGCTAGCCAAGTTTTCAATATATTTATTAACTGTTTAGTTTTAATACTTTTTTATTTCAACAGGTAACAGGAATCATGTGATCTAAAGTTCTGCGTCCATATTTGTTTGTATGCTTAGGAACCATTTATCCTCCATTAAAATTGATAAGAGTTTTTTAAGTGTGCTCTAGTTTATTTGTATTATATAAAGGGTTATTAATGTGATGAAATATATGTTTGTACCACAGAATTGATCTTACTGAAAGAATTTTCAGATGTGAAATATTACGTCTTTGTTCGTATAAACTTTTATGAGCTAGTAATTTAACCAAAGAATTTGGCACTGATAGAACATGATTGATGTTTGTTTTACAGGAAAGTCCCCAGACGGTAATTCCATACCTTATAACAGATTCTGCTAATGATAAATAAATTATTCTAAGTGCACAGATTAGAACAAAGAATTTTAATTTTGAATAGTCTACTAACAATTGGTCTTAGTCGTACACAAACATTATGTATTTGTAAATCCCACTTGAAAAAACAATCAATAATGACACATAAATATACATGTTCTTCCACAATTTTAAATTTTCACATGTAGACAATGCAGGAATGCCATCAAATTAAATCGATGTAACACATTCTCTTACCACATTTCACCGGCTTGTGATGGTGGAAAGAGTACTCAGTGATGATGGAACGACATGTTACTCGGAATATATTTTTTAAAAGCTTAAAAATAATTGGTTTTGACTGAACGACTCAACGCATTCTGTCAGAAATAATGATTTCCACCGAAAAGGAATGGACGACATTTGGTGATTTGGTTTTTATATGGCAACCTTTAGTATGCGACAACAACGTTAAAATTATATCTTTTCCTCGTGTACCCCACACTTTTCAAATTAAAAAAAAACGTTTCCTTGGTATTCTGAAGTTCCACAGTAATCCCAAAAGCCAACTACTCGAAAATCAAAATCACAATTTCTTCCTGTTTTTCTGCTGGTGGATTAAATAAGTTTTGTTTTATTTTCGATTTCTGTGCAAATTTGTAATGTATGAGTTTAATTTTCAATTTTTAATGCAATTGGACTTTCGGCTTTCGGGATATCGTCTTTTGGATGGAGGTTCTTCGTGCTTTAGCTGTTCGGGAATATGGCACAAATCCAATATGTTTGTGTGAAAATTGTTTGGTAAGTTGGATAAGTTTAAACGTCGTAGAAATATAGCGATCGTAAGTTTCAAGATTCGCTTTATAAAACTAGTCTACTTTGCATTTTCCAATTTGTTTCCTGGGAAAATGTTGAGACATCTATTGCACCACGTTCGTGGCGATCCAAAGTTATTCCTGAACGGTTTTCCGCATACAATATTCATTACACACTCTTCAAAATACATTTTTCATAACACATTATTCATCATGTTTATTACGTAAGTACTCAGTTTCGTGGCTAAAATTGGGATAGGTACAGTCCATCATTTAATAGTAGACATAAATTGTGGACACTGCGATCATTTAGAAGTTTTAAATTATAAGTATAAAAACTAAAATAATAATTGTTATTATTAAAGTTTTCAACAATAATTATATAATGTATTTATTAATTTAAAAATAAATTTACGAGATGACTACCTAAAAAAATTATATATATATATTATTAATAATATTTAATTGACTATTAACATTTTCCTAATTTCTAAACGTTCAAATTTATCTATCTGTAAACCGGTTGTATTTGTATCTAAAAAATTTTAACCTTTATTTCTGTCAAAAGAAAGATTTGTTTAAAATTCCATTTTTTCTATTTGCTTATTATTTGTCGTTATCTTTAGTATAATGTTTATCCTGATGAGGGGAGCTTTACTTCTGAAACATGTAGATATTTATATACAAAAAATAGTGGTATAAACAGATAAATTCTTATTAATTTAGTAATTATGAATCCAGAAAGTGATTACGCTTCTTTCGAAGAAAGTTTGATAAATAATATACAATAATAGTTGAATAGAGAAATGAGATCTCTGAGACGAATGTGTGGTAAAACCATGTATGATCGTGTGAAAAAATGTTGAGATTCGTAAAGAATGCAAGGCTGATGTAAGCGTAGTGAGCAAGATTAAGAAAGGGACGCTTAGATGGTTTGGGCATGTAGAGCGAATGAATGAAGAAAGGAGTGTAAGGAGAATATATGACGCGAATGTGAATGGAAGAAGAAGCCGGGGACGTCCAAGGAAGACGTGGCATGATCAAGTGAATCAATTACTTAAGTCGGGCCATGTCAGAAGTCGGAATAACAGAAGAGAATGTATGAAACGTTGTATGAAAGTGAATGAAGCAAGAAGTGTATGCCAAGATCGAGTTGTCTGGTGGTCCGTCCTCTCTGCCTACCCCTGCGGGAAAACGGCATGATGGTTAGTTAGTTAGTTAGTTAGAGAGATGAGAAAAAACAGTAAAGAGTGATCATTTACGAATACCAGATAACTTAAGTGTAGTATTAGTGTAGGTATACCGTATTTTGGAAAGATCTTTCTATAAATGTTTTTGATTTTGTCCCATCAAATCGAAGAAGTTAATTCAGATAGATCAATTATTGGATGGAAGACTTAGTTAAGGCAGAAAAATCTGTGGAAAATTTATGTGGTTAAGAAAATGTGTCACAAATAGTTAATAAAAGAGATAATAGGCAACACATTGCATAATCGAAACAAACAGGCGCTCTTAATACTCGCTCTTCTAATGGTGTCCTCCATTATCGAAGGTTGGCGAGCATCGGAGAAATCTTCGCCCTCCAGGTTACAACGCTAATTAATCCAACAAAATATGCTTGAACTGAAAAAAATATTACGATAACTCTTCAACGCCTGAGACACGCCATCACCCTCTTCTCGAGTGATCTTTTGTATAGCATTCCGAAATATATAGCGCTCTGTGTGACTTTAGAATTAATTAAAACATATTTAAATTGGTTGAAACAGAGACGGTGCCATCCATATAGGTACTGCTTACCCTGCGTTACTGGCATAAAAATATAAATAATATTAAATTGCATGAAATTATTACAATAAATCAATCCTCATTTTCAAAAATACGCGCTAAACACCAGCCACGAAACTAAAACGTGTCAAAGGCAGGAACTAATTATGCAAAAGCACGTTCATACCATATTCAAATATTGAATCTACTCTATATATTCAATCGTACATGAGTGATGTGTGCGCAATGCGCATCAAGGGACAACTCGTTTGTGTTAGTATCTAAAAATTCCAACTATTTTATTTTACATCCTACCGTTAATTAATAAAAAACATTACTCGTAACTTAATCAATGCGCAATCACAACTCTCCACTAGATAGATTAATTCAGACACATAGGCACTTACACACGTTCACACACACACCCGCGTTACACATAAACGGTGCTTTTTTTAGAGGTATACAAATTCAAAATGAAAAAAACACATTAAAATAATGTTAATATCTATGATATTGGCGTTATTAGCTTTATTTAATAGATAATATTATATATATATATATATATATTTAATAGATAATTTTATGCTAACTGTCAAATTGACAGTCTGTAGAAACAATGTTGCCGGTTTAAAAATAAAACCTACCCCGCCCGGTAAAACATACATGATCACTCACTAGATATTTCATAGAAACATGTCGTTATAATTTTCTAAGATCTTGTACATTGTTCACCAATAATTGTATATATGATATGTACTGTTTGTTTCTAAAATACAATAAAATAAAAATAAAAACAAATAAAAGCGGTGCTTTTCGGCAATACCAGCGAATTTCGCAATCAGTGCCATCTGTCGGTGCACCCATTAAATAGAATAACTTTACTAACGACATATCGATAATATTATGTTGGATTTCTTTCAAAATATTTTATCTATTAATTATTTGTTTTTCCTCCTGTAAACCCTGATTACAGTGATTACAAACTCTGTGCACGCCGCTGGCAAAAACATTACTATGAATATTTAAATTTACATGTAAACATGTAGGATTGTATGGAGAGTAACTCGTTGTTTATCCACTTTATTTTCCCTGGTAGGAGAACGTATTATCAACGTACAATAAATTAACTCTCCTGGTAACATATTTGTAATTACTTACCATGTTAATGTGATGCAAAACGCTTTATCCCAGATATCGCTGCTGGGTTTACACATTTAGAGGTTTACTGTCGACATGACGAAGTTACCATAAATAATGTCTAATATTTTACTTTGAAACCCTTTCGGAGTATTACTCCTTTATTGCTTGACGAGTTCCAAATTTTAATATCAGTTCATAATTGACTAGAAATACTTTCCAAAGGAAAATTGTATTGAACGTGAAAATGTTTTTTATCGTTTTATTAGATTTTTTTTTCACATCGTTTGTATAAGTTACTAGCTAAAGTACCCGGCGTTGCTCAGGGTTATAAATGGTTGTGTTACCCCAACCCTTGCCCTACCCAGTAATTTTGCACTAATTTTGAACGTCAAACGTGCAAAATTTCATCAAGAATTACCAACATTCTGCTTTAAAGTTGAGTGTGCGAAATTTCATCAAGAACAAAACTAACACACACCGCCCGCCCGGGAATTTCTTCTTTATATTATAGATTTTTTCAATTAATAAGAAATAAATAAAAAAATACACACCTACATAAGGTCTAACGGTAGAATATTCGGTTTTTAATATATATAACATCTCATTACAGTGGCATAATTTTGTATTTTTAACGAACTTAATTTTCCTTCTATAAAAATGAAAAACCAGAAAAGTATCTAGAAATATGCCAGATGCTTAGGAAATTTAAATAATTTTTCGACTCCAGAAAAAACACCTTGCCATTGAATTTTTAATTTTCCTATCCTCTTAATAATACACTAGCAAATTGAGCATTGGTTAAAGCCGTGAAAATTTCGTTACCCCAGAACTCACCGATTGAGAGAGCACAAAAGTAATCGGTTTTTGAAAATTAAAGCTTACGATATGTTTATAAAGGTTCATAATTATGTTTTATCATTTAATCGTTTTGTTTTGTCTTGCTTCAATTTACTCAACTTTAAAATATACTTTTAAAAAGGGAACTTATACATATTTGTAAATTTATGTTCTCATTGCTATTTTTTTTTCAAAACATGCCGTTAAACTACTGAAAAACGTGAAATTGTAAAGGTGTGTTAATTTTCTAAAGAAATGTATGAATGCTGTACTCATCATTTCAAACATCTTTTTTTATTTAATTCAAAATTAGGCCATGGAAAACAAGAAAAATTATTTCACAAGACTCTTATCTAAGTATCATTCTGAAATGAAAATGTAACCTACCTTTCCATTATAAACTCTACATTAAAGTAAACGTGTGTTGGTGTATTTAATTATATCCCACAGTGGGTTCCCGACACCGAACATAAAATCACCAGAAGTATTATCTACTTGTATACCACCGATTCGAAAGAAAGGTGATATCGCAAATTTAAATAAGGTAGACTTCGTGGTAACAGACCGGCCAATGAAATTTTTTTTTTTTTTTACATGAATACCGCACAAGAGTCCCAACTGCTCCCAACCGTCTGGAGCCAGTGAAACTATGGCATCCCCAATAGGGAAATGTTGTGAGGCTGAAGGTATAGGGGAGGGGAAGAAGAAGGTGGGGAAATGCCTGGCTATTCAGATCTGGTCACCAAACACGGCTAAAAGCCATTTCAAGCAACGTTTCAATTCTGAATGGTGGTCTTTCACCAGGGCGATACTGAGAGTATCTTCCACTCTGGAACGTGCACAAATATACTACACATTATTTTTTTACTAATTAATTGTAAAACAGCACAAATTAATTAAATAAAAATTAGTTGCGCACGCCGGGATTTGAACCCGCGACCTTCCGATTCGTAGTCGAGAGCCTTACCCCTCGACCATGGAGGCCGTCATTGTTTCTTCTCAAGAGAGAATATCAGTATTTGAAAAATTGTTTGAGCTATTTCACGTGAGGCAAACGCCTTATAAATTGATAAGAAGATTCTGACATTTTTCGTACATTGAGATTGTAACATGC
Source organism: Halesus radiatus (assembly GCA_022606495.2). Taxonomy (NCBI): domain Eukaryota; kingdom Metazoa; phylum Arthropoda; class Insecta; order Trichoptera; family Limnephilidae; genus Halesus; species Halesus radiatus. The sequence goes on from JAHDVE020004123.1 coordinate 45,286, forward strand.
TACACTTGCACTTCTAGCGGGCCGCTCTGTACGAAATGGTTTGTTTTTTTGCAGATTTTACATGAATTTACACTAAATTATTTATAGATATAGAAAAAACATACAATAAATATATCATAACCTACATATTTTGACTTTACTGCTTTTTTGCACATAAAAAAATATGTATTTTAAAGACGCTATTAGGTTTTGTACTAACAGTTATAAGCCTCGCCGCTCGCACTTGGTCGGGTAGTTTAGTAAGGGAATAAAATACGTACTTAGTAAGTGAGAATTTTTTTCTTTCTTATTTTTAGACTTCTTTTGGCTTAACATATCACAATTCTTCTCATAATTTATTTTTATACATGCTTTAATGGAGACATTTAAATATTTGTATCCATATGTAAATAAATAAAATAATGATATTAATTGTGATTTATTCAAAATAAGTCTGCAGATAAGAAATTTTTAAAAAATTCCCACAATTTATTAAACAAGTTTTTTTTCATGTTCATTTTCATGAGAAAAAAAGTCATAATTTGTAGGTTATCTAATACTAATATTGTGATATTTCGATTTCTGTAATTTATTTAGAATATATTTCACAGAAAATTTATTGCAATGTACTAAATAAATAAAATGGTACATTCCGAGCTGCTAGAGGTGCTAGTGTAGCTATTGCCATAAAATGCCGGAAGCTGGGAGCATTATCTATTTTATGGTATTTGCAAGAAGTCAGGCAAATTTGAGCTGACTTAGGGCACACTGGCACGCCCACAACACACACTTCTGTTTACTTCTTCGGTGGTTCCCGACTACACGTGTTTTAATTTAACGAAGATAGCGCCACGTTATCTTTTTATTGCACGCCGCTGAAGGGTTGAAACGCGGCAAATAAAAGTATAACGACGGGGTGTGAAGTGGCCCACGCGAGTGATAAAGGGTTAAAACGTCTATACACCTTGAGGTAATGACAGCTGTTCTGTATAAAAACCACAAAAAATGACATCCCGTAATATTAATTTTAGAATCACGGAACAATTACGATGTTTAAATAACAATATTTTTTCAGAGTTTTTCAATCATCTCATTTCAACCGATCATAATTTTAATATAGATACAGGGATTCAAATTTTTCACCGTAATAATAAAGGCAAAAAATTAGATAAATTAGAAGCACTGAAAATTAGAAAACACCTCAGTATTAGTTCTAGTACATTGAATAATAAAGTAAATTTATCGTATAATCCTCTTCTAAACATTTTTCCGATAAACCGCTCGGTTCCTTCTGAAAAATTCCTAATTACCCTTTCCTTTTTGGTCGCTTCCCACTCCAGCACCTAAATATTCATATATGTCTGTCATTATTTTGTATCTTAGTTACTGTCTTAATATAGTCCAGACAAAGAAAGCGTACTTCCGAAACCGGTAGATTATTAATTATATTAATTTGAAGTGGTCCATACAAATCAATGTGTTTATATGACATTAAATATTATTCATTCCTTCCAAAATATTTTCATATATTCATTTTTATTATTTCTTTGATATATCATTTGACCAGCCTAAAATACATCACGTACATAGAATAAAGAATACACACTAGAAATGCCTTCCATGTGGATTTGAATGGAGACGGTTATTCACCATTTTTTTAGAGAGATTACAATATAATAAAAAGTACAGAAATAGATAAATGGAACAATTTACATAAACAACTAAAGTGAGTTATGTGATATCATATGTACATAAACAGAAAACATAGCGAGGCAGAACAGGGATCATAGGGGCAGTTTAGCGACATTTTTTTGTGATAAACTCGATAAACTGTCTGTAAGTGACGTTTAAAACGTCAACGGTCAACGCAGCGTCGTCGAACAGTTAAATCGATCTGTTGATTGGTGTGTTCTGATAATTAAGAAGTTCTCTCTTTTGAAGCATAAAATAGTACATGAGATCTACCACGTGTATAGTTGTTAGGTTTAGTCAATGAAATTACAACACTTTGTCTCTCTTATACTGCCTTCTTGCTATTTCATTTGATCGAAATGATTTTTTTGTTTGTTTTAGAAATATAAACCCCGAATAGCCAGACTTTGGGTGAAGAAACACGTTCACATCGAATTTCTTGTAATCTTCTTTAGTCTATGATCATTCACGATCTGCACGTTTCATCAAACTATGGATGTGAACATTTTAATAAAGTTCTCAAGTTTGATCGTTAAACTTTCATAACAACTATTAGAATCTCTAACTGAGAGCAGTTTCCATCATAAGTCAAGTAGTAATGTGTAGTTTCACTTAGAATGTCTTAAGTATGATGCAATAAACCGGTAGAATTGTCGTCCAGCTTGTAGATTAAATAAAAATTCTTACACGTGCATTTATTATTTATTGTATAATATTAATTACGTATATCGGGAACTTGTACCTGCTTAGCCACGCAAGTAGCTTGTCAGCAGGAGTTTAGTTCAACAACAATAAATATCAATCATCATACAAACGTAGCGCAATAATAAAACAATATAGGTGCATGCATGTTATGATCAATGTACACAAGTTATTGAAAAAATATATTTTTTATAATATGAAAACAGCATAACAGTTTTGTTATAGAGATACTAGACTCCAATTACACAATATCGATTTAAGTAATATTATAAAAATATCAAAATATCATAAAGTATTAAACAAAATGAGAAATAAAAAACAAAAATAATAAAACAGTTTTGTTACAGTGAGGATAGATTTAATGTAGTATTTCATAGACATTTTCACCGTGTTCACTATAGCAATGTGAAATTTCCGTAAAATAAGTATTACTAATCATTGAAGAAGATAATATTAACACATCCCAAATGAACAACGAAACCGAAAAAACAACAGAAATTAAAAAGATTTCAGTCGCATCTGGGACTCGAACCCAGGACCTCTACCTATCCGGAGTAACCGCTTAACCAACTTAGCTAATGAGACCAGTTCAATTTACGCCATTTACAGACTTGTAAAATAAGTCAATAGATGTCTCATATAAATAAAATGCATTTTGTCGTTCGAGATTCGTACCCGTAACCTCAAGATAGCAAAATACCGCACAAGAGTCCCAACTGCTCCCAACCGTCTGAAGCCAGTGAGACTATGGCATCCCCAATTTGGGAGAAGGAGGAGGGGAAGGAGAAGGAGGAGGTGAAGGAGAAGGAGAAGGGGGAAGGGAAAGAGAAGGGAGGGGGAAGGAGAATGGGGAGGGGAAGGAGAAGGAGGGGCGAACGAGAAGGGGGAAGGAGAAGGGAAATACCTGCCGATTCAGATCTGGTCACAAAATACGGCTAAAAGCCATTTCAAGCAACGTTTCAATTCTGAATGGTAGTCTTTCATCAGGGCGATACTAAGAGTATCTTCCACTCTTACTAACTAATCTATTTTTCTTTTTAATTAATCACAATGTCGGCCAGTAAGCCTAAGCTTAATGGAAGATTCAAATCTTTGAATTTTGTATTTGAACAAAGCCCTCCCTAAAGGTTAAGTCTTATTTGATCCGATTTACCTTCATCAAGGGTCCATCATTACAGGCTTTCACTCGAATCAAGACTTAAATTAAATTTTAACTAAGTTTTCTGATAAAAACTTTTCATCACCTACATATTTTTTTTCTTTATATTTTGTTCCTAAGTATATGTAAGTCCTTCAAAAGATTGGTATTCACTGTGTGACTTCATTACTAATAAATTAATTAAAAATTACTTTGTAATCACCACCTTATTAATATAAACACATTAACATTTTTCAGGATGTTTCATGCATCAGGAATATACAAAATACAAAATAAGTTTAGATAAATTTGTATTCTGTATATTCCTGATGAGCAAAGCATCGCTTTCGAAACACGTTAATCTATATATGTAAAAATCAATGTATGTTTGTTTGTTTATTTGTCCTCGATATTCTCGAAAATAACTAGACCGGTTTAGATGAAAATAGCACAGTTTATTCTTATTAGTGCCGGGAAGGTTTAGAGAGTAGTTTGAATGAAGTCCAGTAAGTAAAACTGTTCCTATAACGTTTTAAAATTAGTATGAAAAACATTGAACCCGTCGTGTTTTATTTGGGTGAGCCCATAGATATAACACTCTGGTTAGCCACAGATTGCATATTCAAAAGAAGAAGGTTTTTTGGGTAGAATATTTTCAAAATGGAATACACGAGTAACACCTACTTAAGAATTTTATGATTTAGATATATTTTAAAAAAATAAACGTCAAACTGAAAAAAGGTTATGGTGGAAAATTTAAATTTATTCTCTCATATAACGTTTCGAATAATCAAATCTCAAATCAAAATGTTTTATTGACGTCGACATATTATTAAGGAAGACATTTGACATGTGAAGACAAGCAAAAGATAAAAGAAAAGGATAAATATTCTCAATGAGAAAATGATTTTGATAAGAAAAGTATCTAAATTGTAACCGATCAAATTTTGTATGTTCAGATAACAGATGCAGTGACGGCTCGCGACTTAAGTGTGATAGAGTGCTAAGATTGAAGAATTCAAGGTGGGAATAACCCCACTGAACTGAAAATACTTCATAGAAAATAAAATTTTGAAAAAAAATCAAAAAATATATATTTACGCATACATAAAGAAAAAAAAGACAATGAAATGCAAACACAGAAAAAACATAAAATAAAAGGATAAGCATTACCTTGAGGTGATTTTTCACAAAAACGGCGCTATACAAATCATCAAATTATTATTATTATTAAAAGTGAGATAAATGGACGTAATATGGAAACAGTTAAATTATAACTTATAAAAAAATTTTAAAAAATTGTTTTAAGCTTTCAAGGATTATTTCAGTTAGTTAGGGATATCATCACCAAACTGAAAAATCTTCATACAAATTTTGAAAAAAAATGAATATCTCAGCACTCTAGCTTGCTTAAAAGTTACGAGCTGCCACTGAATAATGTTAATATCTAAAAATAATAATTTCATTTATTCCTGAATGTGGAGAGGTTAGTGCAATCTCACAGATATATGGGATATATGTATATGAAGATGGTATATGTTGTGATGAACTTGGATTGGTAATAAAATACAGCGTCATCCACACAAGTCATTTATTTAGAACTTGCTTCACAATCAGAACGAGAAGAATTAAAACAGCCAAGAAGTTATTCTTATAATCTGCCTGTCTACAAGACCGGTATACCTTATTTATCTCTTAGTAACATCTTAGTGACATCTGTCGGAAGTCTTTGAAACTACTATTAAAACTATTTAGTAAAGCCATCTGTGCTTTATAGCTCAAACTATTACGACATCCTACCAACCAAGTAATGATAATTCTTGGATTTGAATGCTTTAAAAACTTTTCAGCAATTCTTTACGTTATTTATTTATTTTTATAGTTACAAAATAGTTATTACGTAAACCTTTAAAAAAAGAGTTCCTGTGTTGCGAATAACCTCACAGAATTTGAAAAACTTACTACTATCATTATAAGCGGGAAATATTGCTAGAGAATGGAGGAGGAGAAAGCTACTGGAGTAATTCATAAGATTACATGCTAGTCTGGAGATGCATTGTATTGACCAGTCAGTGGCTGAGTTGGCATCGCGTTTGGGTGTCACCCAGGCGTCGTGAGTTCAATTCCTCGGCTGGCTAAGTACTCCGTAACGACACAAGCAACATCTTTCGCTTACTGTGATGGTAGTAGGAGATTTTCAAATATTGTCCGGTTATTCGTAACCAGGGAATGTTTGTCTTTCTTTAAAAAAAAAATTAAAGCATTCCAATTTGTTGGACTTTTTCATGCGTTTCGATCATCTCGCGAATTTATTTCAACCAAAACCACCTACATCTTAAGGCTGGGAAACTTAATCTAATTAGCCCCTTAATTTCTGTAACATTGGTATTAAAAAAAAACATATAATTTTTTTTAATAAGTAACTCCATTGAAAAACTTAATGGCTTTAAAAAAATATATCTATAGATATATTCATATTGATCAGCAAACGCTGGTTCTGAATACATATATTTTATTATATATAATTATATGTAGAATTTATGAATCGTTATTTAAAAGTGCATAAAAAATCGTCTCATCAAAACACCATGTTATGTTAGTACCATAGCTTTTGGAACATCTGACGTCACGTGAGCATTTTGTTTTTGTAATAGTATGGACATTTTTATTTTTTACTTTTGTTTTTTATTTAAAATATTTTTTTTTGCTTTGGCGACTTTTAAAATTAATTTGGGTGAATATAAACAACTATTATCTTTAATAAAAAGTATACAATACATTATTCATTGTATTCCCAGGAGTTAAAAAACTCATTGTGGGAAAATTCAACAGCTGTCACAATAATAAAAACTAAAAATATTTTGCAGAATTTGATAATAACATTATTAAATTTGATTTACATTAAATTAAAAATTAAATTAAATTGGGTTCTACGAATTAAACACAAGAACCAATTAATATAATTAATAAGTTAGGTTTAGCTAGGCTAGGTTAGGAAAGTTTAATAAAAGTTAGATTAGGTTAAGTTAGGTACGGTTAGGTTAGGTTAAGTTAGGTACGGTAAGGTTAGGTTAGGTTGACTGAACTATGCGGGTAACTTAATTCGATAAAAACGATTTGATTAAATTTATTTAATAACAATAATAGTATGATGTGAGCTGGTGGGGGCACCTACTTTAATCATTTTTTGTTTATGTTTATAATTTGTCTATTCTTAAATTATTGTGTTCTATGTTTATCATTTGTCTATACTTGACATTATTATTTTTTTGTATTCTGTATATTCCGTATGTTGATTGATATGTCCATATTAATGAAGTGGTGATTACAAAGTCATTTTCAATTGGTTTAAAAAATTATGAATTTGAATTGGAGAAAAATAATAAAATTTAATCACCTCCATTGGGTGTAACGGGCAAATCGCTAGCATAAAGGAAGGAAGTAGCTAAAGGAAGTAGCTGCACTTCAATGGATTTGAAACTTATACAGTTCTACAGAGTTTTAAAACAATGGAACCTGCATCAAGAAAACATATGGCAGCTTTACAAGCCAACTTATTTTTTATTTTTTTTTAAAATTATTATGATATCATGTTTTATAACTAACTAACTAACCATCATGCGGTTTCTCCGCAGGGGTAAACAGAGGGGACGAACCGCCAAAAAACTCGATCTCGGCATACACTTCTTGCTTCATTCACATTCATACATCGTCTCATAAATTTTCTTCTGTTATTCCGACTTCTGACATGGCCCGACTCAAGCATTTGATTCATTCAATCGTTCCATATCTTCTTCGGGCATCCCGGGCTTCTTCTTCCATTCCCATTCGCTTTATATGTATATTCTCTTTACACTCCTTTATTCGTTCAATCTGCACGAATTGTTGCTAACACTAGCACTTCATTGTGGACGCGGTTGGTGCAAACTATTGTTCAGTCCTCCGTTAATGGAGTTTCCTGCATTCACCCTTCTTTCAATATCCATATCAATCTCATCAGTAAGCCTTGTTTTTGAGACCAGGTCCGCTAGGCAAAAAACGACTACTCTCCCGTTAAGTTTAAGCGACCGGAAGGTTCATTTAGGCTCAAATGTGACTGCAACCCGCCCTGGCCCACGAAAAATGGCCATTCTGCCTATCAAATTTAGAAGAAAGTAAGGCTCGTTGTCGGCCAAATTGGGATTCCGCTTTTCCTGTCTAGCGAAAGTCGACCGCCCTGCCCCTCATGTTTAAAAGACCGTGTTAGGAATGGGGGAAAAGGGGGACTAGGGGAGAAGAAAGGGACACGTTGGAAGCCAGTGTTAGGAAAGGGGGGAAAAGGGGAAAAAGAGGGTTGGGGAAATGAAGGCAGTACAAACTCACCTCGAGGCCAGAAGCAGAACTGGTCCCAGGCTCCACTGCGGTTATCTCAGCTGGTAAAACATTGCGTTTCTCATCTCAAAGTCAATAGGTCGGCCGCGGCCTTAGGATCAGAATTGGTAACTAGCTACTTGAATGAAGAGATGCGTGCTTTCTATTCTGGGTTTATTTATAACAAAACATTCGCAGGTAAATTACTTACGGGATTCACCACAAAGGGTGGTACCTAATCTGTTCCTGACAAATCTATCTCTGATGGTTCTCCAACCGAACATGTTATTTGAAAAGGTACAGCTATAAATCAGCACATTATGATTGGGGAATATAGTAGCAGCTTACACGAGTAAATGGCAATCGGGTGAGGTTGACGACATGTCTGGGTCTCCATGCGGACAGCTTCAAGGGGTTCACAGGTAGATTATGTACTCCAACACTGATTTTAACAGTTAGAGGGAAGCACAGACCAGGCGTTTACAAGGTGCTGGTGTAATAACTGACTGCTTAATGCCCTACACACATGCAGTTGATAATTCCATGTCTGGATTAGGAAATCTAATGCGGCACCAGAACGTGCTTGACAATTCCGTGTCTAGATTAAGAATGATGCAATAGCGAGCGGCTACGTGCCCAAGGCACACACGCTGATAGTATCGAGACACAGAGCTAGTACTTACTAGCTCTGTGTCTCAATTCAGAATGATATGGCGGCTGATCGCCGTCCAGCCGCCGAAAATTATCCCAGCGCTCTCATTGGTTGATAAACAATAATGGCCGGCGGAAACTTACCGGATTTGTTGATAATGGTCATGTGATTGCGAGACGTACTGCTATTGGTTGAAGCATAACGTTTTGCAATCGAGCGGCTAGGCGTAAACCAGTGGCTAGAAGCATTATTCTTCCAATGACTAGAATATTCTATTTGTGTTACATAATAACGGTAAGGCTAATTTTGGGTTATTCAAAATTCATTTTATTATAAAAATAATCAATAAATAATAACAAGGATCAGAATATGCACAGGACCAAAAACAAGGATAATTCATAGAAAAAATGCTTAAAAACATTTAATGCTTAAAATATTTCGTTTGAATACAGGATCCCGATGACGATCTTGGGTGATACTGCAAAATAAAATAAAATACCTGAACTTAATCCGGAAGATAAATAGATTACGGATTCGTTCAGTCGTTTAAACACCTCATTGATCCGATTATTTCTCGCTTCTAAAGTCCTTCAAACAGCTTGAACTAAGACAGTCTTTGTGATTAAAATTATTTTTTAATCCTGGGATGGAATTTATTCGGGATGATTATGTAAATTTGTTTGTTATTCGTAGAATAACTTTTTTAATTCTTTTAATTAATTATATTGAAAATGATGGTTTGAAAACTTTTCCATAGTTTTGTCAGCGCAATCATTTATCTTTTAATCTTAAGAGGAATGGCTGCGCGGCCTCCTTCATAAAAAACTTAATTTTGGATTTGAGGCCAAGAATTTAGAGACACTAACCTGAACCTAATGATATTCATTTTTATCAAGAGGTATAGTAAATATCTAGTACGGAATAGAAGTAATTCTTTTATGTTACAAAATAAAGGTCATTAAAGAAATCAAATTAAAACGATTTCAGAGGTCACTTTAGCAATTATTTGGCAAATTAAAATGATGATTTAAAAAACGTGTATTTTACCCCGTCTACTATGAAAATATAAAATAAAAAATCGTAAAATAAGCATAATGATAGACTTCGATTTAGATTAACTACCAGAACACAAAATTTGGCGTACATAATTTAAAATATCGACCCGAAAAAACGTATTTTTTTTAAGATATTTAGTTTTTTATGTTATTTTATGTAATTATATTTAAATAGCAAATATAACAATTTTAAAAAATTCCATAAATAATTCCAAATAATTGTCAAAGTTGCCTCTAAAATCATGAAAAATTGTTTACATTAGTAGACTATATTTTATAATTTATAACAAAAATAAATAAAATACTTCTAATCGGTAGAGAATATTTACAGTACGTTTATTTAGAAAAAAAGTAGAGTTTGGTTGGGTATTTTGGCTTCAAATCCAAAATTAAGTTTTGTATAATTTTATATAACAGGCCGCGCAGCCGTTCCTCTTAAGACATTTTTAAAGTTTGCTATTACAATCCAGCAAATTATATAAGGCGATTTCAAAAAGTTTTTTTTATTCCTTTTTAAGTAAACTCAAATAAAAAAAATTTTTTCCACCTCAAATAAAAAAATTGAATTTGAGAAAAAATCTCTTTTGAAAATTACATACATTGTTTGGGAATGTTATAACATTGAGACACTTTAATAGTACGCAAGTGCCAACCCTGTACAAATCTCTGGTCTGGAACTCCAACGGAGAAGAAACGAAACGTTAATTTAAAATGCTTTAGCCTTATTCGGTGATCAGATCTGAATAGCCATGTACTTCCCCTCCCCCACTACCTTAAACCTCCAAAACATAACCCAAATGGGGATACCATAATCTCACTGGCTCCAGACGGTTGGGAGGAGCTGGAACTCACATAAAAACTGCACAACAGTTCCAACTGCTCCAGTCTAACCGGATCCAGTGAAAGTCTCGTATAGTTTATTAATTAATTTGTATTGTTTCACAATTAATTCATACAGTATATTTGTGGCACTCTCCAGAGTGGAAGATACTCTCAGTTTTTCCTTGGCGAAAGACAACCATTAATTTGAATGTAACATCACATAAACCAGTTTTAACACATCCGTGCCTACGTCAAGCCAGATATCACATTAAAGTTTTAAAACGAAACCGGTTGGCGTGTTGCCATTAATTAAAGCAATGCACGCAAATTTGCAGTTTTGAATTTGTTATTATTTATATTTATTAAAACACCAACTTAAATCATTTTCCTACGAAAAGTCGACAAAATAATCGCTTAAGGGTGGAATCACCGGAGAAAGTTTAAAAATCATACCACGTTCCCAAAACTTCTAACGTACCGCAATATATTTGAAACACAAATTTTGACAAATATTTTCTTATTTTATTTAATAACGCCCACAAAGTTCGCCAACGGAATAAATCCTACGGTGAAATATGAAGGGCAACAGATTGTCCCATTCCAGTCCGCACCGTCCCACTGTGCGCCCCGCGCTATCAAAAGGTCGCTGTTGTTCCGTTGTTGTTGATTTCAATGAAAATTAACTTGTCAGGTGCACTATGGCGTTGTGAGGCCATATATTAGTAGTCCGAAAAATATTCTAAATTATTTAGTACCTGACAAAAAATATCTACGTCCCTTTTTTTAACAATTAAAAAAAAAAAAAAACAAACAAAAAAAAAAACATAATATACATAAATTTTTAATTCATACTATGGAAATTTATACCAGCTAAGCTACTGCAAGTAGCTTGTCAGCGGGAGTTTAGTTTAAAAATTATATATAAAACAATAACAAATAAAAGTAATCGTACAATTTAGACCGGTCAGTGGCTGAGTTGGCATCGCGTTTGGGTCTCACCCACGAGTCGTGAGTTCAATTCCTCGGCTGTCTAAGGCCTCCATTACGACACAAACAACATCTTCGGCTTACTGTGATGGTAGTAGGAGATTTTCAAATATTAGGTTATTCGTAACCAGGGAATGTTTGTCTTTCTTTTAAAGAAAAAAAAATGTGTAGCGCAATAATAGAAGAATAAAATATTGGTACATGCATGTTGTGGTCAAGTTGTAAAAAGATTTTTTTTTTAGAAGAAAACAGTAGAACAGTTTTGTTACAGTGATACAGACTCCAATTACACAATGTCATATACGTTATATTATAAAAATACCAAAATTTCAGCAAGTATCAAACAGGTTGAGCGATACAATAAAGTAGGTCAGTTTTGTTACAGTGAGAACAGACTCTTAATATGATAGAACCTAAATAATTTTAAAGATATCCCCAGATATCAAGGAGGTTTTTTTTACAATAATTCCACACGGGGGCCCTGGAGGAAACAAAATCCCCCAAGGCCTATATCATCTTTGGGGATGCTGTATGGAGGGTCTTTTGGAGGACATTAAGTGAGAAGTGAACCTGGGTTTTGAAAAGACCCATGTTGTAGGAGGGAGGAAACACAGAAGCCGGCAGATCGTTCCACAGCCGATCTGTTGAACACAAGAACGAATTGTAGAAGTGACCCGTTCTCATGTGACAAATGTCACCAATGTGCAAATGTTGAGCGCGCGTTTGGCGTGTTTCCCGACTGTGCACCGGTGCCGAATGGATCAATGACGCTAGTTCCTCAGAGCATCTTCCATTAAAATATCCTTAGAACAAGGACAGCATTCCCACCTGACGTCTGTGCTCCAAATATTGCTATCCGTTTGTTAAGATAGGCGAATCTATCAAACGGACCGCCCGTGTCTGCACAGAGTCAAGGGTTTTTTTTCAGATATTTTGGGGCTTCCGACCAGATGTGGCTGCCAAATTCTACAGTGGGGTGCACTTGCGATTTATGCAGGGTCAGCAGGTGTGTACTATTAAAGTATCTGCGGGCTCTGTACAATACGCCCAGCTTCTGAGAGGCTAACTTTATTCTGGCTTCGATGGAGGTCCTATACCTGAGCTGGTCACTTAAGGTTACACCAAGCATATCAATGGAGGGCTTGTTGGGAATATTGCTTCCATTAAAGGTGACTAGTTTAATAGGAGGTATATAATCGAGGAGGCCATCATATTTGTTAACCTCAATACATAAGGTCACTTTCCAAAAGCCAAAACTTTAACATCAGTGAGAATTTCGACATAGAGCAATTGTTTTCAAATTTGTATGGCAACATGTGAATTATAAATGGAATAATGTATTCAATGGTTCGTTGACCATATTATTTAGTTATTTATTATTAAATTTAATAAACAAAAATCAAAACATTAGCCATTCATCTCACTAGGACAGTCCTGTGTTGAGATGAGCGGCCTTACAATTTTAGTGAGACGGGAGTATATCATAATTTTTTTTTTAAATATTATCAAAGTTATTCAGACTATAAACAACTATAAAATCTACAGTAAATCTTTTAAGTTGAGCCGTACATTTATAAATTACAACAATAATAATTCCATTGTAACCCAAATTACTATCATAAAGTATCTGTGTACCAATTAGCCACAATCATGGGGTGACCATATTTTTGTTAACAAGAAGTAGTGAGTAAATAATAATAGGTAAATAATAATAAGTAAATAATAATCAGTAATAAGTAAATAATAATCAGTTATAAGTAAATAATAATCAGTAATAAGTAAATAATACTACATGAATAAAAACATGTTAATGTAAATAAGTAAATAATAATAAATAAATAATAAAAATTAAATAATAATAAGTAAATAATAATAAGCCTATAATAATGTATGTTTAATATTACGTAAATATTATATTATTATTTATGTTTCTTAGCTATAAAGCGGAAAATCTGTGCCTACCAATTTGTTGACACCGGTGTGTCCTGAACTCAGTTTCTCTTTGTTTCACTACTCTAGTGTTTTTATTTATATTTATTATTTTTGCAAGTATTTTTGTTTTTTTAAACTACCAACTACCAACTTTTCCTATTTTTTAATCCGCGTATTTACTAAAACACAAAACAGTGCTAAATATGTAATAGAAAACTACAATAACTCACGATTATAAACCCTGGCGATATGAAAATTGTACCCATTATTCTGTCTTCTAAAAATTCTAGGTGAACGAAAAAATTTCATCTTGAACCACAGATTTGAAAACTGTCAAAAAATTCGACAATAACTAAGATTACATAACTTGTTCCATTTTTATTTTTTTTTTTTAATACATACATATATGAATATTTGTTATCTACTGATGTATTGCCGTGCATTTCAATTATTCAATAGCTTTGTACAGACTTTCCGTAAGCAGTAAAAAGGGTTAAAAAAGGTGGTTGAAATCAATTGTGACTACAATAATATATTCGGGCCTTGCCACCAATGTTCAAGTATTTACTAACTTACTCGCTAGTTGGGAGCGACTCACGTGCATTGTCACGACCCATCTGTACGAATCTATCAAAAAGAAGAAAAAAAAAGTTCAGGTGAATTCCCGTTACGATATATTTTTTAAAACTTTTATATAAATGCCTCCTGTTCAATCCGCTGGAAACGGTTTCATTTGAAACATAGAAACAATACAAATCTGTTTGAGATAACAGTTTGTGAGGTAGATTTTAATGAGTTCAATTTCACGGTGGGTCCAAACGAGGCTATTCAGAACTTCAAAGTACGCCGTTCGGTTTGAATTGGAAACCTTTATTTATTGTCTACTTCATTCTGTTTTCTTATTTATTGCGATAGGCCGATGAACTACAAAGTGTACTCAAGATATAAATTTTGGTTTAATTGTTCGGCTTCGGAAGACTTGTAATAATTATTTAATTAATACGGAAGACCATAAAATAATAACGATTTTACAGTGGGCGTTTACATGCGCGAGATAAGCTTATATTTTGCCTACTTCTGGTGAATTTAATCAAATGTTTTCATATGTCGATATTCTTCCTTGAAAAGATAATCAAATTCATTAGCCTGTTTGAGGACTAGGAGTCGAGAGGTCTTGTGCAAACTGACAACATCAGTTTTCTTTCAACTCTGTATAAATCACACTTCTTGTGGTCATATTCACATTCAACAGTAACCCGACTAAATTATTTGGTAAAAATGTTTCATTCCATATCGTTCCAGGGCGTCCTGACTTCTTTTTTCTATCCACTGATGCGTCATGTATATATATATACATTTTTTTTCCAAATTACTTAAAGCATCTTTACGACGCGAGTAACTGAACACAGCTGTTCGTTTAAATAAACATGAAAAAATTCGCATATGAGACCGTAAAGCATCCAAATTTTAACAATAATACAACTAATCCGAACCACATTTTAAGCACAATAAAAATGGGTAATCGTCCGGTCTAACAGTGCTGTAGTTCCTCACAAGCCTTGGGAAAATTATGTTTCTTTTTTAATCAGAAAAGTAGCGCAAATAATTTATATGTCTACAGTTTGGCTGATAACTGCATAGCAAACATGATGAAAAAACTAAAAATAATCATAGGTTACAATAATTAGTAATTATCATCGAAAATTTCAAATAAACCTCGAGTAGAATTTTTTTTTATTTTTCGATAATTTTTTTTTTTTTTTCTAAATTCTAGATCTAAATTAAAAAAAAAAACAATAATATTCAAAATATGTACCAACTCCTCTTTAGCCACTAATTTTCTAATAAATATAATATCAATGACAAATAATATTAAAATAGGTACTAAAATGTGCAGTGTTCTCTGAAACTCTCTCCTGTATCTTTTAATGTTTTTTCTTAGACCTCCTCACTAGGAGGTTCTTTGCTGGGGTGGACTAGAATCGTTTACTTTGATGTCACATAATTAGGTGCGTCTTCTATGTCGTTTAGTGCTGTTTTTCAGGTTGTTTCATTGATCTCTTTCAGCCAGATTTTAATCTTTGACTTGTACTCATAAAGCTTTTTTTATTCACTTTATATCTGGGGGAAGGATGTTCTGGCGTTTTGTAGCAAAATATACGATTATGTAGTTTCTTTGTCCGAAACTGGTTTTATAATAAGGAATGTTTTCCATGTCATTTTGATTCGAGCTGGTGTCATGAATACGTGCTCTAGTGAGGGGTTCCGTATTTTTTAAAAGTTTTAATAGTACTTTTTTGTCATATATTTGTAGTATATTTGGTACGTTAAATCAAATAATTAATCACTTTGTTTTCATCACTATTTTTATAATGTATGTCAATATGTTCCAGAACTATTTCCATCAGGATTCCTTCATTCCTTCATCAGGATGCAAAGTAAACAAATTTATTTCTTTTTTGTCCCTAGCTTTGTTCGGGACCGTAGCACTGCGCGACTTGAAGATTTATTGTGAAACTTTTATCGTTACATCGCCAAAGTTTTTTTGTTCCATGAATCAGACTTATTGGATAGAATTTACGGACATGTGCTCACACCTATGTATATAATAATATAGACAGACCTTCGGGTGTGTATCCATATGACTTTGCGAACTTTGCAATAATATTTTTGACTTAGTTTAAAACTTTCGAAAACACAGATTTGTTATTGTTGAGACATCGGTTTGTTTTGAAACGGGGGGGGTAAAGTTTGGTTTCAAATTTCAAAAACAACCCGTTCCCAGTTTCTTCTCGGAACGAATTATAATAATGATTTATAATGCAACATATTAATGTTTCCCTTACAATGTTATTCATACAACCTACAGTCTCTGATAATGTTATACATTCGGCCATCGTGAAACAATTTATTTATGTTAGCTTAGTGAAAGAGCCGAACCTCTGCGAATTAACGAATTTAAACCTTCATATTTGGGTTGTCAGGATCTTTTAAAATGTTATTTTTTGACGACATACGCCCCCACACATTTGGACCCTTTCACATCCTGCAACACATGGTCGTCAGTACCTTCTACTTGACTGTCTAACGTGGACAAGTAGATGTATTAATTATTATTGAGCTCAATTGGTTAAACTCCGTGTCTTTATTTTTTTATTATATTTAACATAATTCAAATTTAATAATGTTATTATTAAGTTCTGCGAGTATTTTAGTTTTTAAGTATTGTTACAGCTGTTTTGACGTCCAAAGACATTTTCAAATTGTGCTTAGTCCGCATTGCGACGACTTACTTTCTTACTGAACTATTAAGAAAACACGTGAGGAAAACAGCTTTCAGCTGTAAGTACCTCACAGAAAAGAGATTTTTTTAATCACAATTATTTTCAAAGTAAATCGGTTTTATCGGTAATAAATCATTTTAAACACCGTTCAAATGAAAATTGGTTGGGAGTAAATAAAATCGTATACTATGAAACGTACAAACATATCGATGGTTCCAACGAATAATATCGGATGTGTAAATTGGTAACTTTGCATAAGAGCTGTAGTAGTTGAAATAATATGTTTTTCCAATTAAAAAATAGAGGTTTATGCCAAAATATCAAAAACAACACTATATTTTTATCTCAAAAACAATAAAAATGTAGACGTGAAACTTTAAACACGTAAAAACGAAACATTAAAAAGCTCTAATAAGAGGTTACCATTTGCACATCCGACATTGTTCGTTGGGACCCTCGATATATAATAGAGCTACAAAGCGCAGAAACGATTATTTACACTAAATAACGGTCGACACTAAAACGTACGACTTTTCTCTATAAATTCATACCTTTCATATTCAACCGATGGGATGCAAATATTCATAATTCCTTGTAGAATAGCAATCAATATTTTGATATGTTTATCTCTCCCACATCCCCAAACTAATGTGACACATAACAGAAGCTATATTGCAAAAGGTACTTCGTAAATTGTTCCTTATATTGATTATTAGGCCTATCGATATTCACAAGGAGACTTAGCTCACACGGCATGTTCAATGAACCCTTAATGAACATGCTCTGAAAATTGGCCACTGAACTTGAAGTGTATCAATATGGCATCAATCTTACACGTCGATACCATTCTACCCTTAGTATTAATACTGTTAATATCGGGTGCGAGTACCCAACGACACAAACATGATAAACAGGTAGATATTATATACCTGTTGGTGTGTCTAGTGTCTGCGACTACCCCCTTATCAGCTACAACAGTAAACTCAACCTTAAAAAAAAACTTCTCATTTACACATCTACAATTCCTCCACTCCGAAACCATATAATAGATTTAGCCAAAACATTTTACTCCAAATTAGAATCGAACACGAATCCCTCTATCTCCAACCTCGTCCGCTGGACCCCCAGCATCGACCCCCTCCGTCTCCGCCCAAATTCCATCTTATACCCTCCATTACCTTAGTGAGCTGGCTTAAATATAAGATTCCTATCAGCAAGTGCTACTAGCATATAAAACACAGTTTACAATTATTTGAAATTAAAATAAATAAAAACCCCGCAGTAGCAATAGGCAGCCTGCTCACTAGGTAGAGAAGATTATATCCACGTGTATGCACCTCTAACCACAGTTGACACAGGAAGAGGGAGAAATGTTCTCTAGTACTGTACACAAAAAAATTACAATATGATATATACCGTCTGCGTCTCTACGTCACTCTATGAATACGTAACAAGTCATCTTCTAAACCAAAATTGAATTAATCAGTCGAATCAAAGGTAACGAATAATAATTAGATTGTCTTGAACAGATTTTTGATTACGAGAACTTGATTGCATTCAATATTCACAACGCATTTTCTGTTCTAATACTTCAAAAATATAAGGTGAGGTCAATATTTGACAATTTTAAGATGGTGTCTTTAAATTCTGATAAGACCTCAACCGTAGAGAGAATAAGATTTTAGGAGGAGAAAAATGTGTGAATTGAGCAAAGGGAATGAAATCTTCGTGCTCTACTGATATTTCAATGGAAAGTGCTCCAAATATCTATCGTCATTTATCCTTTCGGCATCGATGTATAGCACGAATGTACCTAAATGCTAAAACTACTGAATATTTTGAGTAGAGAGAATATTTATTAATTTGAAATAATGAAAGTTTTATTACGCCATGCGACAGACAAAATGTTTTTAAAAGAATTTTTTTTTAATTTACATTTACATTTATCAAAATTAAATAAGAAATATGACAGTTTTCTGACCGTCCTGCGTTTTATTGGATATTATTCTTAAACAAATATTATTATCCTATTCTTAATTAAACATCTTAAAAAAATACTTTGAAGGTTTTCCTTTAAAATGCAAAGAAGAAATTTTTCAAAAAAAGTGGTTTAGTTTCATTTTTTTAAACACTAATTTTAATATTTTCATGAGAAGCGAACACTTTGTGGTGTGACATCATGTTAAATAAAATAAAAAAATTGTTGTAAAATACGGATTTATTTTATTTTTAGGCCAACCGGTTTTTCTTAGATCACGCTTCGTCAGGGCAAATATAATAACTTTATCGCGTACAACAAACACTTTGTTATATGTTTAATTTATTAAGTGATTTTCATGTTTTTTCAAATTCAGATTACAAAGATTGCAGGGAAGAGATCGCAGTAAATGTTCATCGGTTTTTTTTTATTTGATGTTTTTGAAACATACGTAGGACAGTCAAAAAAGTTAAATATATAAAAAAAAAATTAATAAATTCTAAGGTTATGTACATTTAAAAAATATGTCATATATATATTTTCCTCTTTGAAAACTTTGTGTCTGTCGTATTTTTCTTTATTTAATTTTACAAGAGAAAAAAATACAATTCAAAAAGTCCCGATAAACTACTTTTTTGTAATTTGCTTAACGGTAGCTTAATATTTAAAATATAAAATTTACAAACAAGGTTACAAAATATGTAAAATAAAAACCTTAAAAAATATATATATAAAATAAAAACATATGTAACAAGCTTAAAACATATATATTTATCAAGAATATTACTCTAAAATATTTATATAATAATATATTAAAAAAATAAAAACATAAACGAAAGCAATAAACCATAAATAATTTTTTTTAAATTTTTTTTCATTATACAGGGTGGCGCAAAACTACCGTTATGGTTTGGAATGAAATGGCGTAATCAAACCGTTGTTGGTAGTCTATCGGCTTCAATTCTTGCACAAGCTGAACCTTATACGGGAATATGTGCAATGTGGCCAAAATCCTCTGAACGGACCTCCACAACAAGTTGGATATTTTCTTCCGTGTGGACCGTACGTGGTCTTCCGGTACATGGAAGATGTCTTACTGTACCATGTTGTTGAAAATTTGCAACCAGGCAGTTAATTGTTGGTGCTGAAGGTCCAGTACGCACATTAAAAAAACGAAGATAAGCACGCTGCGTCAAAACAATTGACCGTTGATTTTCAAAATAAAATTCAACAATTGTTAATCACTGTTTGGTTGTGTAGTGTTCCATTCCAAATTCCCCAAGTTTTATTCACAAAATTCTGAAATAAAAATAAAAAATATGAATAAATTTAAAAAGTTATTAAACATTCAAACCATAACGGTAGTTTTACGCCACCCTGTACTATTATCATTATTTTGAATTAATAAATAATTCCTCTCCAACGTCCCTCTCCTCCTTAAGAAAAGTTAAAACAGAAAACCTGTATGATATCAAATACAGCAAAAACTGTCGAATGGTGAACTCTGGGGTATTAACTTTTGCACAATATCTGAAAATTCTTGGTCGAACAAAATAAATATTTTGAGCTGAAAATCAAACGCTCCTATCATCAGCTATGAAGCTTTGAAAGTTTAATCAAAACGTCAAACAGACACAATGACATATTGATCGTTCCGTATTTTTCAAATGTAATTAAATTTTTTTTAGATGCTCGACCATGTACTAACTACCACAATTTAATAAAATTTTAATCAATTTCTACATTGTTTTTTTATCATAATTAATCAAGTCACGCAACCGATTTGTTATTGTTTACCCCAGATTATCAAATTCACTGTTGTGATTCAATCAACAATAACAGAAATAATGTGGCTAATGAACCTTGAATGCGAAGGGTAGATCCAATGAAGTGTTGTTGAACGGATTTTCGATAACTATCTGCTAAACTATTAATTAATTTACATAGTTGGCTCGCTTTGGGCCCTACTGGTTGGCCTTTCCGTCCCTCGAAGATCATAAATACAACAAGTTGAACCCTCCCTGAAGTCTCGTGATGATTGAACCCAAACAAAACATTATTCGCGTTTCGTAAATACTCCTTTATTTTGTAAATGTATAGTGAAATGACATTGATTGGGAGATACAACATTATTTATTTACTGTTTTTAAACATTTACAGATAATTTTTTTGATACATACATTTTTATAAACAAAGGTACAAAGGTTATAAACATTTTTTTTTATACATATATATATATATATATATGCGTGGGTATACTTGGTATTAGTTCGTGGCAGTAAAAAAAAATAGTTTCTTTTTCACGAAAAATTCATTTTTATTTTTATATTTTTGTTATTTATATATTAACTCATATACATGCATATATATCTATATACCATGTATCTATTTCTTTACAAGTATATAAATTAAGCGAGTTTTTACTTTAAAATAATAACTGTATAATACTAATAAGATCGTAAATAAAAATCAGATAAAATGAAATATAAAAAATTTGCTTGTCTGTTTTTTTTTTTGTTGAGAGAAAAAAACATATTTGTATTAATGCATGGATGTTGAACGGAAGCTAAATAAAAATTACTTACATTATCATTCTTATAAAAATAACATTGTATTCAGTATCGCCCTGGTGAAAGACCAGCATTCAAAATTAAAACGTTGCTTTAAATGGCTTTTAGCCAAGTTTGGTGACCAGATCTGAATAGCCAGGTATTTCCCCACCTTTCTCCTCCCCTTCTCCTTCCCCTCCTTAATTCCTTCAGCCTCACAACATTCCCCAATTGGGGGTGCCATAGTCTCACTGGCTCCAGACGGTTGGGAGCAGTTGGAACTCTTGTGCGGTATTCATATAAAAAAAAACATTGGAAAGTGAGTAAGTATTAAATAAGCCAGTTAAAAATGTTCACGTAATGCATTGTTTTTGGTTTAGTTATTACTTAGTAGAGATGCTAAATAATAGAAAGAAATAAGGCAAATAGAACGTAAAGCATAATACAATATACAGAAAGAGAAGAAAGGAAATTAAATAAAAATAAAACATGTTTTAACATTTCTAATAACATCGGTATAAAAAATAATATAAGATATTGAAAGAGAAGAAAAAATAAAGCAAGTACTTCTAATAGCACGACTATTTTCCATGACGTGATAGAAGATGGGTGATTTGCTTTTTTTAAAATATGCGAGGCTGTTTATAAAGATGTTTATAACGTCTCACTCTATATCATTGTACCATCTACACATCCGAGACATTCGATTGAAATACTCAATATTGTTACTAAGTAATTCAAGATAAAATGTTTTATGAATCCTTAAATAGCGTCTAATAACTTTTATGTGAATACTACTTAAACAATAAGTGGTTTCGAGCTCGTTTTGAATTATTTTGAATAAGTGTATCAAGTCTGACTATCTTCTTTTTTCCAAGGAAATAAAATTAAAGTATTGAAGTCGTTCCTCGTAAGATTGGGGAAAGGTTTTTATTCCACATTTGATAGATTTTTTTTGTACATATTTAATAGTTTTTTGCATATTTCGTGTAATGTACGTAATGTTTTTACGTGAATTTATTTTTAAGGGGTTATTAGGAGATCGACGGGATCGAGAGTCACTTAATTCAGCGCATATATACCTCTTGAAACCTGATGAAGGGGAGATTCTTATACGATCTGTTCTGTAGTTTGTATTTATCCACATCCACGCTAGTCAGAGTGTGTGTATTTTGGAACCATTGAAGGAAGGCTGGTAAGGCTGACAAAGGAGAAATTCAATTAATGGAGAACCCAGTACAGCTAGGTAATTTTAAAAAAAAATCAAAAGAAGTAAGACCAGCAGTTCATAATGAAGTTCTGATACTAGTAGCGGGCATTGACGTATGACGAAAGGTAGACTGTTGTGTTTAATTTTAATATTTAAAAAATCCCATTTTGCTATTATTTTTCACTGATTGTTGTGGCCAACTTATTAAATGAGCGTACAAGTTTCTTACCAAATTCATAGAAAAAATATGGATTGTTTCGTTTTCGTCATATTTTTTTTATTACATTTTACCTAATTTTTATGGATCGATTTTCTTAGGGTAGGTACAGCTTTTCAACGTTCATGAACTGCACGCCGCTGTCTTATACCAACCTTATTCTAACTATTGCAATCCGTACGTTAAGGTAGGGGTATCTATGAGGCGGACCACTCGTTTTTGCAAATGGTGAACAGTTTTTTTCAGATCTAGGGCCACAGACCAAAGGTTGCTGCTGCATTTGACATAGGATTCACGTTTGGAATCGTACACTGTACACAGCCAGCAGATATGTGCAAGATCGGAATAATCTCCTAGAGAAAAAATGACATTCAAAATCGAAACATTACTCGAAATGGCTTTAACTCAAAAGTCACCAAGGCCGATTCCGATTCATATAGGATAAGACATTGTCCTTATTAAAGACTTTTTTTGCTAAACTGCGGTTCCGGTTCTTTCGGACGACAGCTGTCATTCTTTAAAAATAGCGATATTTTCGTAGTTTTAAGAAAAGAATAACTCATAATAATGACTTTAAACATTATCAGTGAGTTATTTCTCGCATAACGCTATTAAATTAACCGGATTAACGAAATTGTTGTATTTAAAAAGTACTTACGCCAAAAGCACGAAATGTCAGATAAAAGTGATTTAACTTCTAAAAATTATAATAAACTACAAACGTAAAGTAAGTAGTAATAATCTACATATGTTAAGTATGTGTGATGCACCTACAATTTGTAATAATACTGTTATAATTAAAACACAAACTCCTTTAAAAATGTATTGTCATTGAGATGTAATCGGAACCACAGTTAAGAAAAATGTATTTAATCAATGAAGAAAATAATATTAACATAACCTAAATGAAACATGAAAACGAAAAAAAAAAAAACAGAAAATAAAAAAGATTTCAGTCGCATCTGGGACTCGATCCCAGGACCTTTGCCTATCCGGGGCAACCGCTTAACCAACTTAGATAATGAGACCAGTTCAATTTATGTCATCTTCATCGATATC
Source organism: Halesus radiatus (assembly GCA_022606495.2). Taxonomy (NCBI): domain Eukaryota; kingdom Metazoa; phylum Arthropoda; class Insecta; order Trichoptera; family Limnephilidae; genus Halesus; species Halesus radiatus. The sequence continues at coordinate 68,892 of JAHDVE020004123.1, forward strand.
GTATTTCAAATTCAAGGTGTGTCAATATTATTCTCCATTTGTAATCCTATATTATTGGCAGCTATCTTTATGATGATGATTACAAAGTTCTTAACGAACACAATTGTAAGCTAGACAGTGTCTCGGATTAATATCCGATTTTTCATTTATATGAGACATCTATTGACTTAAGTCTAAAGAATATATTCAATTTCTAATTATTAATTATTTTTATAAAAATATTTTTTATTGTTAATATTATTTTCTTCGATGAATAAATATTACAATGAGGTTTTAAAATCTCAATAAAAATAGTTAATAATTAAAAATTGAATTCAAAATGTATTTGACCTTAAGGATAAGAACAGTGTCGTATCCTTAAAAACAACCTGAATCAAACGCCCAATCTTCCTCTTTGTCTACTCACTACTAATTTGTTCTACCCCTAACATCTTCCAGCATCACAATATTCCCCAAATGGGGGTGCCATAGTTCTACAGATTCTAGGAAATTATAACTCAAGTGCAGTAACGCATAATTGACTATGAAAATTGAAGCTTCAATTGCGCCCCGTACCTGATCGGGTAACCCACTCGGTGATGGGGGTACCCAAATTAGTTTCCTGCTCCTGATACGTAATCCGTCAGATCCTCCATCGAGTGTACTTTGTTTGCAGCATCCGAAATTAATACTCCGATATACACCTGACCTTTAACAAAGGTTAATGATATTTTGTACTTCTTATTACAAAGCCTCTCAGGTTTTCCCGCAGGTTTTAGGGATAACTTTAAAGGTCACACGTAGGCATTAGATTTCATTTATTGGTTTTGGAAACCCGTGTAGGAAGCTATACGCACAGTTCAAAAGCTCTCAAAAATATGAATATTGACATGACAATTTTTTGGGCTTTCCGAAATATTATCGGGTTTTGTGTCATATTCGTTCGTAATGCTCACTGGGAAATCCATTAAATTCTTTCTTATTTTCGGTGTGCCTTAGGAGACAAGTAAATTGAAAACCTAAAAATAAAAGGCCTGTAATAATACTTGTGTCAGAATTTTTGAGATAGAGATGTCACAAATTCTCAGGGGTTTGTTTATTGTAAACCACATCAGCAACCTTTTCTCACCCACGATACACTAAAAGTTTTCACGAAAATACGTAGATTTCTATTACGAAAATTATTAATATTTTACCATAATCAGTAGATGCTTATATATACAGAGTGTAGCAGCATGTACCTGACGGACTTTAAGCAGTGATTTCTGAGCTTATACGAAGTAAAAAATGTAGATGCTATTTTTCTGGTGACCAGATATACACGTATGAATCGGAAAATTAAAAAAAAAAGTGTATATGTATTTATTATTAACTGCCTGGGCACTTTTTTTATAATAATATTATGAAGGTGTTAATTCTTACTTGTCTTTAGGGTTCCATAATTGATTTGACAGCAAAAGTAATGCATTATTATGACTATTACTATCTTCAAACAAAGAAACAAAGAAGCGTTCATTTTAAATTTTTATTACATTCCAAACAATTATTTTTTCAAAATGCCTCTAAATAATATAACAGAAGTAGGTACTTACTTGTGTTTTCTATTTTTAAAATATTCTATCCAAACAAACCTTCTTTTGAATATGTGATCTGTGGCTAACCAGAGTGGTTTATCTATGGGCTAACCTCAATACAACATGTCGGATTCAATGTTTTTTCTTTCTAATTTTAAAACATTATAGCAACAGTTTTACGTGTTGGATTTTATTCAGTCTTCTCTCTAAACCTTCCCTTTACTAATAAAAACATCCTCTGCTATTTTCAGCGATATCGGACGGACAAACATACATTTACATTATTTATATAGATTATTTTATATTAGGTTAGATTTTCGAGCCGGTTTTTTTTTTCGTACATAATGACTTTATATAACTTTTAAAAAGTATGCCGATTCAAACGTATGTTGAATTACCATAAAACCCATTTTGCTGTCCGATGACATTTAAAAAATTAATAAATAAACCAAAAAAAAAACAAAAAAAATTATCACACGTCGCAACTGATCGATCGAACTGCCACACATCACGTGATGCGCGTTTTGTCCCGTCTCTTACCGAGACGAACTGCATATCTCGCGATATCCACTGCCGGTGTGTGATGAAAAAATTTGTTGAGAAAAAAATACCATCGGACAGCAAAATAAAATCTATATTTTCTACTCTAAATATGGTTGGCAATCGCCGGTTAATGTCTACCGTATATGCGCTGTTGCACCCTTTATACAATTCTACAAACACACAATTTTGTTTTTTTTTCCATCTTCCTTTTTGGTTTTTTTTTTCATTTGTTTAATTTTTTTACTGCGAATACCCCCCAGAATCTCAAATACCCCCAACTGTCCAAAAGGAGCTAGTTTTTAGGCTGAAAAGAGTAGGATGGTAGGATATGGGGAGAAGAAGGTTGAGAATTACCTAGCTATTCATATTTGGTCACTAAATACGACCAACATCCTCCAGTAAACAGGTACAGTCCTCCAGTAAAGAAGCAACTATTCCAGACATGCTGCATAAACTTTTACACTAACGTACTATGGACAAGGTATACACATGGTGTCATGAACACACTCGGAGTACAATATAACCACGCTTACAGGGCGCTGTTCGGCCTCCCTTGGCGAAGATATTCGCAGAGGGAAGGGTGCATGGGTTCGCTGGTTTAATGCGAGTAGCTGAGTACAGAGTAGCTGGGACGAGTTAGCGCTACCGGAAATCGGAAAACACTGTTCAGGTCGTCGCCCAGTAGCAGGGCCTACACCATAGGTGGAGAATGTCTTTCTAGCCACTGTAGCATAAGTGCTAAATATGTTCACCTTTTTATTTTTATTTCACTTTTTTAATTTCATTTATGCAACTTTTTTAGATTCTATTTCCCCATCATGTAATTTATTCAGATGTATTCTTTTCTATGGCAGAGTATTGCACTCACCGCTTTGTTCAAATGAAATAAACACATTATTTTTATTATTTCAAGAAATGATAATTTTTCACCTGGGCGATGCCTAATGAGAGTATCTACCATTCTAAAAAAGTGAAGGTTCTTTTAGGAATTTATTATTAAAATATTCAATTGCTTTTAATTAAATCTATTCACTTCATTTTACACTATTTGTTCCCGGAACATGGTATGAATAATTACTTGGTCTTGAATAAATATTTATTACGGCGTAAAACGACATTTGAATTTTTTTATAATTTATTAATTTAATCTGAATCCCAAGGTTTTTTTGTCTAAACTAATTAAATGAATGATTTTTTTTTGTTTTAATTTTAAGAACAATAAAGGTTAAATTAAAGATTAATTGTACTTTTCGCGACGATCTAATAAACGTACAGCTTGGCAAACCAATTAATTCGCTTGCCCCGTCGTGTGCTGCGCAGCTTTGTCGAAGTTATTCGCAATGTTTCGGAAATCCAGAAGTGTGATTTTTTCCGGTTAACCGAGTTCTCCTGCACGTCGATCATCAAGCGCATTCTCTCGTTTGTCAGACTCTATACATATCGTGTACAAGATAAATCCAGGAATCTACACTTTCAGGAAACACAACAAATATATAATATTCGTCTAGTACACAGCGAAATCTGGACAAATAAAATAAACTTATAAGAATTTCCATTGATTTAAAGAAAGCAATTGATAACATTTCCCAAAAAATGTTGTATTCAATTTAAAAGAAAATGACATTTACCGTGTAGCCCTTCAATGGATAGAAAGCCACTTAATAGACAGACCTCAAATGGAAAAATTAAACCAAACTTTAAGTAACTCACTTACCAGTGTTGTTTTTTCGGTTTCGTGGTTCATTTGGGATGTGTTAATATTATCTTCTTCAATGATTAATTAATTACACTTGAAAAAAAAAATTAAACAACTACGACAAAGATAAAAATACACAGGAATACGAAGGAACAGAAAACATACAGTATCCACAATGTCATTAACATTAATAACAAATAAGTAAATAATGTAAAAAGTTGTACTTAATAATAATTTATAAACTAGGTAGAAATAATTCGTTCACCCTTTTTTTTTAAATTTGCCAAGTTCTGATTATCGTCAAATACATCCATATCATTTGAGTATTTGTTACCAAGACTTTGCAAGCATTGAATTGGGGAATGTAAACTATAGTTGGAACAGGATATACATATGTAAAAGGTTTTGTCTTGTAGTTCGTTTAGATATGTACAGGTTGATTAAATGCAGTAGTTCAGAACAATAGAATTTCCAATTTAATCATTTTAATAAAAGGGTTAGATCGATAATTTTCCGTCTGTTTTCTAAAATTTGAATATTTAAAATATTCATTAACGACGAGTAATTTATGTGGTCTGAAGGTATGTTAACTTTAAAATTTATAAAAAAATAAAAAATAATAAATAAATAAAAAAATAAAATAAAAAAATAAAAAAATTTAAAAAATAAAAAAAAAAAACAAAAATAAAAAATTTATGATACGTACAAATTTTCTTTGAATTTTTTCTCCTTTATCAATATGTAGAAGGGCGGCCACACTATACATTTATGTTCTATTAGACTTCCAACTAGGGATATGTACGACAATTTTATTACTGGTAACGATTCAAAAAAATTAATTGTTTTTAATATAAATCCTTAAGTTTTCATACCATTATTTACATGGATTTATATTTATATGGATTTTCGATTTTTTTCCTCCCAATCTAGAGCGAATAAAAATTGGTGTCATTCGTTTTCCAATTGCTGGTAATACAGGCTTTGGGCAATATTTTTTAAATCATTCTAGAAAATAATATTAACATAACTTAAATGAAACATGAAAACCGAAAAAAAGAGAGAAAATAAAAAGATTTCAGTCGTATCTTGTCCCAGATAAGACTGAAATCTTTTTTTTTTCTTCTGTCGTTTTCATGTTTCATTTAGGTTAGGTTAATTTTATTTTCTACAACGATTAAATATTTGAATGAGGTTTTTAAATCTCAATCAAAATAATTAATAATTTAAAATTGAATATTTTTTAAATTTGATTCTAGCTATTTGTTTAAGCGGTAGCCATCTTTATATTTTGATAGGTGATGTTTTTATTCTTTATTTTCAATGTTTTATTTTTACTTTTATACAGTATATATTTACCATTTTGATGAAGCACGTCATTAGAAGCTTAATGTTCTATTAAGTTAAAGTAGCAAATAACTGCTAAATTATAAAAAAAAACTTCTTCAAGCGTCAAATATGTTGTATCACTGTCAGTTTTATTTCAGGTCTGAAAGGGTTAACTCTCAATAGATAGACAAAAACTTTTTTTTTTCCTTTCACCAATTTGAAATATTTTTGAGAAGAATACAATCGTCGTGCGAAACCTACTAGTAAAATTAAATTTCACTTTAAAATATTTCAAACTAAACACATACAAATTATGAAGATGGGCAGAACATTATATAAAAAGACGTTGCTTATTTAGGGCTGTGTACAAAATTTGAAAAATTATACATCGAGTAGGCGGATATGCGTGAATTTCGATTGTGTGTTTATATCTATGAGAATATATGATTTTTCTGCGGGTGTTTCTGGGCGGAATTGTTTATTTATCAACGATATTTCAAAATCAATATTTTTTTACAATTTTCGATCAACCCTTTCGATATAACAGGTTTGCCATTGACAATATCCATGTACAAAGGAAGATAACCTGAAAATCTTTATTTTTCAATCTGCGGGACCCGTTTTTTGTCCAAAAATGTTTGTTTACAACATTGGAAAAATCAGAAACTCCAAGTATTTCTTTGTCGCATGGTGTCTTATACGCTTCATGTTGATCTGGATCAAACAGTTTCACCCTCGACTTGACAATACGGTTTAATCCACTGATTTCCACAAGAGTCAATAATTCACAAAAAAGTTCAAAGGGATATTACATAACACTTTTTTATTTACGAACTTATTTGTGGAACTCAATATGATGTGATTTTTTCAAAGGAAATACGATTTCATAGTTCTTATATTGTTTTCCTGTTAGCTGTCTCGAGTTCAAAGGGTATTTTTTGTTGTTGTTGTATAAATTGCGTTTTTTTTTATGTAAGGAGATAACGTTGTAAAAATGATTGGCAATAAACAGCACCTTCCCAAATTTGTGCTGACTTTGAAAATGAAATTTAGGGACAACTTAAACTATCGGCGGGTGTCCTGGGAGGGATGGGGTAGAGGAAGGTTGGGAATTACCTGTCTATTCAGATCTTTTTATTTACAGTTAGTTTCCATTGAAGACCCTGAGGGAAATAATTTCCTAATTACAAAGGAGGATAGGAGGGAGTGAGCCTGGCTCTTAAAGAGACCCATATTGTAGGAGAATACACAGAATCCGGCATTTCTCACACAAAAACGAGTCGTGTAAACGACCCGTTCTCATGTGATAAATGTCAACCGTGTTTGGCGTATTTCCCGACTCTGCACATTGACCCCTTGTGCCAAAGGGATCAATGATTCTAGTTCCTCAGAGCGTCTTCCATTGAAATACCGATAAAACAAAGACAGCATTCCCACCCGACGTCTATGTTCCAAAGATTGCAATCCGTTTGTTAAGATAATCAAATGGACCGCCCGTTTCTGCACAGAGTTAAGGGTTTTTTTTCAGATATTCTGGAGGTGGCTAGCAAATTCTACGGTGGGGCGCACTGGCTATTTGGCGTGTACTGCTAAAGCATCTGCGGAACCTGAATAGTACGCCCAGCTTCTGAGAGGATAACTTTACTGTGACTTCGATGGAGCCCCCATAAATGAGCTGGTCACTTAGGGTTACACCACATACATCAATGGTCATTAAATCATTAAACTCGCCTCAAAAACGTTTCTATTCCGAATGGTGGTCTTTCAGCAGTGCCACAGTAACCGCACCTATTATTTGAGTACGTTCCTTCTAAAATAACATTTAATTTTCAACAATGCTATATTTACAACAGCAGGGAACTGCTTGTTTGACCAGTTGTTTGGCTAACTAAATTATAAATCTACGTGTATAAATACCACAAGCGACACCTTATAAGTTTTTTGAGAGCACGCGTGGACTTGTAAAAAAAATCTTTACAAAACGCTACAAAGATCATAAATCTTTCGTCGCTGAACTTCGTAATGTTATTTTCGCAGCGGGGTCAGATTGAAAAGGGTCGGTACGGAAATTTTTTTCATCGGAAAGTTTTCACTGGACCGTTCAATGAAACGGGAAATGCTTCTGGAAGTTTGCTTTCACAATTTTTCCTTCAGCCAATATTTTAAAAATAATGGACTAGGACTGAATATAATTTTTATATCTGATTTATTGACTTAACAAAAATTATTGCTTTTAAGGCAAGAGAAAAACGTAAAAGAGGTTGCTTTTAAGAGTTATTTAAAAAACTGTACAATTTATGATATTGAGGTTATGTGTTCTCTTTTTTATGTAATATCGTATAAGTCCTGACTGCCCGAAGTTAGTGGAGGTATGTCAGTAGCGGCGCACCCAGGTGAAGCACCCTCCTTGATCATAAAAAGTCACTTTTTTTTTACATTTTGTAAACCTTAGTTTCGATTGTTTCACAAAGATGGCACTATCGGCAATACAGTAAAGAAGTGATATCTGAGAATCTCTTAAGGTCAGACAAACGGATTATTACGTTTGTATTAGAAGGAGCTTAACTTCCTGAATCTCCAAATTAATTATACTGAGATTCCGTGTATCATGTTGTCAGTTAATAAATAACCGTGTTCTGTTGTAACCATAGTTTTATTATCGGGAGATAAATGCACAGCACATTTTAAAGAAATAAAAGGGTGATTAGTGAAAAACTGTGGTGAATTTGGCAATTACTTATTCTCCTGTACGCAGTCAGATTTAGTACGACTCTCTCCCGCTTGTTTCGCCACCGGTATAGCGTTAAGATCACGTGACACGGCATGTTATTCTACGATGTCTCTACATACCTACATACCTACCTACATTCACCTTCAACCATATAATAATATAATTATGTAACATATTGTACTTATATTTAAACACCTCGTATTGTATGAAACCATTTTGGAAATTTGAGGTTTACATTTCTACAATGAAGTTAGGTGTCAACAAAACTACTTCCAAATTATTAAACATAGTGGTATTTATTAATTGGTAAACTAAAGTTTTTAAGACAAGATTTTTGTGCATAGCGCAAAGGGTAACAATTATATTTATAAACAATAATTATTAGCCTGAAACACTCATCCAAATTGAAAAAACCTTCCGAGAAAAGATAAATGTCGCCGACAGGATAAGGATAAGGGTGCAGGTTCGAGTCCTGTCGGCGATATTTATCTTTTCTAGGAAGGTTTTTTCAATTTGGATGAGTGTTTCAGGCTAATAATTATTGTTTATAAAAATAGTGGTATTTATTTACTTTATTTTAGTGATAAGTGATAATGTTACCAAAAAATGTTATACGTTCCAAATGCTATTTTGACACACTTGAATAGTCATAAAACGGAACGCAGCTAACTTCATGTCGAGAAGGCGGCGTACCGTCATTCCTTTTCGATAAATAAATTAATAAAATAATAATAACAATCCATCTTTTCAATTTATAAAAGAAAAAAAAGTTATAACGTAAAAACAAAAAATAACGCGAATTTCACTAGAAATTTTCAGGTCCCTAGTAATTTATAATGAGGAACTCCAGTGAAAAATGTAATGTCTTTAAAAATACGTATTCATATAGATCAGCAAACGCCGATTCTGAATATATAACTTTTATTATATATAATTACACGTAGAATTTATAAATCGTTATTTAAAAGTGAATAAAAAGTCATTTCATCAAAACACCTTGTTATGTTGGTACCATTGCATTTGGAACATCTCACGTCATGTGCGCATTCTGTTTTTAGATTAGTATGGACATTTTTTTATTTTTCACTTTTGTTTTGTATTTTAAACATATATAATTTTGGCGAAATTTCAACTTATTAAGGGTGACTTTAAGCTCTATAATTGCTGTTCAATAGAAATAAAAAATATTTTTGATGGAATAAATTCATGAGCAAACCAATTATCAATACGGATATTATGATAATATTAATGCTCAATGCTATTATTATTCTTTGAGTTAAAGTTTCTAAAATGTTACATAATTTTATTACTTATGTTTGGTTATGGTTTACTATAAATAGAATATAAAATTATGTACGGTTAAATTCATCCTTGTTTTGACATTTGAAATTCTAACCTCGAAACTGATCAAAACCGACCGGTCATAGATTTGAAGCGTTTTGGCGGGCTTTGAAAAATTGAAATCTCACTTTAAAAAAAAAAAAAGAAATATACTGGTATTTAAGTTTGAACGCCATTATTGATTTTAAAAAATGGCTGTAGTACCTTATTATTGATATTTTTTTCCTAAGCGTAATAATACTTAATACAACATTTTTCTATCATAGATTATGTTATTAGTGATGCCGTTAGGAAATTGTATTATCGCGAAGTCATTCAATTATTGAATGACCAGCCCAAGTCAGACATTACGGAGATTAATGACTTGTGCGCCGAGCCCACGTCAAATTACTTGACGTTAAAAGTTATACTCGCCAAATTGGAAACTTGACAAAGTAAAAATGTTGGCCCAGTGAGGTGACGTCCTGAGTGGGTGGAACCAAAACCACCTCACCCAGGGCAAGGACACTGAATTAAGTTGGCCTGCTATTAATTTATATGAGAGCCTCCTACATAATTATGCTATTAACGTTATCCTTGTTAAGTTTTCCATTCAAACATTTTAAATGGTTTTAATGAACTAGTTATTAAAAATGATAACGACTTCTTCTTCTTCGTATGGTGGAGAAGATTTTCTGAAGGTCATAGTGGGATGCTGGGGTTATTCAGCCACTCGACGGCATCGGAAGTCACTCGGTTCGGAACATTCTTCTACGATGTGTTCTGTTGTTTGAATGTGTCCACATTTACAAAGTTCGGAATCCTTCAGGCCCGATGAAATGGCTAATAACCATCATATCAGTACTAAATTTGGCGTGCCATACAAGTAACCACTACAATTTTGACTCACCTATCAATAATTTCATAACACAACTCCCTATTGAATTCCGTTGCCTCACTTCGATAGACTAGCAAGATTCGCTTCAAAATAACACGGATCGCAAAGTTGACCCCAAAATTGGATGATGTAATTTGGTCATGTCATAGGAAGCCAGAAAGTCACACATCATCACACGTCAGAAGTTTGAAATTAAAACTAATGATCCCAACCTCACGTAAAACTCTGTCGCCGCACCATTTGCAAAGAGAGCTATTGTTGAGCGTGAACTTTGTGATAAAACTGATGATGTAATATGAATGCATTCACACGTCACGAACCCATACACCCTCATACAATAACAGTTTGAAGAAATAGAACAAATTTTAATAATAATAAAACGTAACCATGTATTTTTTTAAGTATTAAAATAGATGATTAAATTATTTAAAACAAAGTCGGTGATAGTCCCTGTCTAAGCCAGCCACTCCTAAGTTAGCCACTCTGTTGATGCAAACCTACTGGGAGACAAATTTGGTCGGTCGACCCCTTGGAATAACAAGGTTCTATCTGACACGGTAATGTTATGGGAAAATAAGTCTTAAAGTTACCTCCAATGGAGCACATTATCGCATGACATTGCTGTGTCAGACGGGGTGTTATTCCAAGGGGTCGCGATTTAGACGAACAAAAGGTAACAAACAATGCTTCTTGTGATTTTTCGACTACGAGATACTGCATATTCTTTTTGATAAATGTTTTCGGGAACCAATTAATTTTGCACATGCCCTGTCAAGATATTGTTGACCGATGCTGGTAACATAGTCATACGAGAAGATCTTATATTAGTAACAGGCCAACTACATTCAGTGTCCTGGCCTGGGCTAAGGTAGTTTCGGTGGAAGTAAAGCCTCCCACCTTTACTCCTCGGATTAGCTTGGAACATTTTCTGACTATGTCTTCTAACTTGATGCTGTAATGTTTGGTGGAAATAAAGTTTTTTGATATTTCTAACATACTACTCGACATTTTTTTTTAAATTTAACAATGTTATTATTAAGTCACTGCACGTATTTAATATGAAATACTTGGAGAAATTAATCACGATAATAATGAATTTGCTTTACATTAAATTAAAAAAAAAATTATATCTGAAAAATGGAGTTCTACGAATTAAACACAAAAATATTTAATATATTATTCGACCGCTAAGTTTCATACATGTATTTTTTGGGGTTGTATTATTATGACGTGGTCATTGTTTGTTTTATTTTATTTTTATTTTTTTAATTTAATGTAAATCAAATTTAAGAATGTTATTATTAAGTTCTGCAAGTATTTTTAGTTTTTATTTTTGTGACAGCTGTTACAAAATTCGTTTGAAAATAGCCTTGAATCCCGAAACAGCTGTCACAATAATAAAAACTAAAAATATTTGCAGAACTTAATAACAACATTAATAAATTTGATGTACATTAAATATTTAAAAAAATTATAACAAATGGAGTTCTACAAATTAAACACAAAAATAATTAATAATTTGTTTATATACGTATCTGAGCAAACACTTTTTAAAAATTTGTCTTTATTTTTATTTTTATATAAGATATTTATTATATATAATTAACAACATTGTTTACATGGTAATAATAGTAGGTATATAAGTACAAATTATTATTTATTTATATAATTCTTTTAGTTTTAGTTTTTTTTTCAATTAATACCTCCCTAATTGAGAAACTCTCGTGTTTAGAGAGGGAGTACTATAGTGGTTTATAATACATATAATTAATTTTAATAATACTACCACAAAAATGATATTCTGGTGTTTAATTAAATTAATTAAAGCATTTTTTTAGAAATAAATTATATAAACATGTATACTGCGCCCTTGAGGTGATTTTCTCACGAAAACGGCGCTATAGAACTAATCCAATTATTATTATTATTATACATTTCCAGGTGAACTTACAATATACACCTAAAGTAAGTTACTTATAAAAACTTAAGAGAACAGTTTCGATGTGACGGAGTGTAATTTTTGCACCGCATTGAATATGTCACTGCTGAAACCATTACTGTAAAAGTTAACACTTCTGTTTTACATTCTAGATCATACAAAAAATCATAAATTCACCTATTGGCATATATTATGTTGTGAAGCTGAAGATAGTGGGGAGGGGAAGAGATGGGAAGAGGAAGGTTGGGAATGAATTAGACGAATGCTCAATCATAAAAAATGTGTTGAAATGGAAAAAAGTAATCCGTCGCCAAGTATACTCCAAAGGATAAATTTTACTTAGCTTAAACCCATCTATCAAACTAAATCCTTTACTTTTGTTAATCACACTTAAAAACAGAAATTTAGGAAATTCCACCCTTAGCTAAAGTAAATTACCTACCCTTGTCATTACAAAAAGTGTTCTTATATTTGAGCCTAGCACTCCCTTAGTTAAAATGAGAGTTTTTTCTTTCTTTTGTTATTTCAAGCTACTATGCACTGTTGTATTGTGATATTATATATATAAAAATCAATGTAAGTTTGTTTGTCTTCAATTTTCTCAAAAACTACTTGACCGGTTTTGCTGAAAATAGAAAATTTTGTTTTTATTAGTGCCGGGAAGGTTTAGAAAGTAATTCTAATGAAATCCAATATGTAAAACTGTTGCTATAACGTTTTAAAATTAGTATGAAAACATTGAACCCGCCATGTTTTATTTAGGTAAGCCCATAGATATAACACTCTGGTTAGCCACAGATTGCATATTCAAAAGAAGAAGGTTTTTTTGGGTAGAATATTTTCAAACTGGAAAACACAAGTAGGTAGCTACTTAAGAACTTTATGATTTAGATATATTTAAAAAAATAAACGAATGAAATAAAATATTCAAATGAATGTTTCTTTATTTTGGAGATAGTTACTTTCGCTTTTAAATCCATTATGGCACCCTAATGACAAGCAAGAATTCACAACTAACTTTATTCCAAATCCCGAGCAAGGCCGGGTACACATCAGCTAGTGTTAAATAAAAACGCACTTTGACCATTCTCATTGACCGTTGTTTTACAAGTGAATGACAGGCAGAGGTTATTTATCAGAGACAATCTTATAGAAGTAGTCATAGAGTAATTATAATACATAATACCAGCGTGCACAAATGTAAAACCCTATTAAATCTGATAATAAACACAAATACGAGCATGTTAGTAATGTTGGTAGTTGCTAACATGCTGCCCCGATGAAGCTTGGTTATAAGCTAAAATTTTGGGTAACAAATAGTACCATGTTTATTATATTTATTTATTGTTTCTTTACATTGTATCTTTTTGAACGTTAGAATTTTTAACCTCACTAGGACAAGCCTGTGTTGAGGTTAATAATTTTACAAAATAAAAAAAATAAATAGCACACAGATTATACATTAAGAGAACCATATTGTTACATTAACGTTTCTACGAATTGGGTACACCAACATGGTACATATTAATCTAATTCCAGACAATTCATTAAAGTATAATGTAGTAAACATGTAGGGTCACCACGATATACATTGAAATTTAATTGCAAGAAAAAATATACTTAAACTATTATTTTAAAAAGAAAAGAAGAAATAAAGTGAAAAAAACATTATAAAAGGAAAAAGCTGAAAAAATACACATACACAAAAAATTCTGCCACATTTTAAAAGGACAAAGATGAAAGAATATGTTGGAAATTCTCGGATAGCACACATAATTTAACATTTTTTTTAAATGTACACAAGGAGTTTGACGTGATCTGGAAGGCTGTTAAATAGAAGTGGAGCCTGATACAAATAATGTTTTAGAGTTGAACAGAATTATTTTATTTTATATAACAACAATATCGATGCAACTCCCACTTGGCCAAAATCAATATCAATCACCGTCTATCAAGAAACCCTGAAACGTCTTACCATATTTAAAAAACAAAATATTTCAGATAATTCATACAACAAAGTTGCAATCCCATGAGTTATCAATCGAACTCATTGATGGTGGAAATTATTATATTATTCCTTTACGATTAATGAATTTTACCTTATCCCAACCTCTTGTGCATTTTGTCGACTAAATTCATAAAATTAAATTAAATTAACTTAATTCCAATCTCCAATTAGCCCTCGCACTTAGTAGCGGTATTTCAATAAAAATATATAAATCCATAGATCCTCTACTCCCATCGATTCTCACCATCCTCCTCTAAACATAACCATCAAGAATTATGACCTTCAGACACACTCCAATTCTGTTCCGACACATTCATATACCTTTCGCAAATCTCTGTAGCAAAAAAATAATATATTTATCTTCAATAGGTGTACAATTAATTTGTGGCGTCATTATTAGTGAAATTAACAAGAAGTACTTTTTTTCTATTTCTTGGGCATTAACTATGTAACAATTTCTAGACATTTTGGTTAAAGCGTTTTATCCACTATGTACATTTGTTAGTTATTTTATTTATTTGCGACCGTGTCATTCATTGGCGTTCTTAAAACTAACGTAAATTAAACGTGTGTAGAAATAATGAGATATTATTAGTATCAAATGTACAAAGGGAATAAAATATTTCAAAACAAAAAGCATTACTTTGTTTACGCCACTGCACTGTTAAATATATAAATATCAACATATTGCGGAAGAGAAGCTTCCCCCATCAGTAAAATAGACGGCCTCCATGGTCGAGGGGCTTACCCCTTAGCTCTCGACTACGGAGCCTTAGCTCTCGACTACGGAGCCTTAGCTCTCGACTACGGAGCCTTAGCTCTCGACTACGGAGCCTTAGCTCTCGACTACGGAGCCTTAGCTCTCGACTATGGAGCCTTAGCTCTCGACTACGAATCCGAAAATCGCGGGTCCAAATCAATTAATTTTTTTAATTTGTGCTGTTTTCTAATTAATTAATTTAACAATAATATATAGTGTATTTGCGAACGTTCCAGAGTGAAAGATACTCTCAGTATCACCTTGGTGAAAGACCAACATTCGTAATTGAAACGTTGCTTGAAATGGCTTTTAGCCGTTTTTGGTGACCAGATCTGAATAGCCATGTATTTCCCTACTTTCGTCGTCCCCTTCTCTTTCCCCTCCCCAATACCTTAAGCCTCACAATATTCCCCAATCGGAGATGCCATAGTCTCACTGGCTCCTTACGGTTGGAAGCAGTTGGGACTCTTGTGCGGTATTCATGTAAAAAAATACCGTGTATCCTGATGAAGGGCACTTCGCTTCCAAAACATCTTGATATTTATATATTAAACAGTGCAGTGGTGTAAACAAAGAACTTCTAATTAATTTTGTTGACATATTTATCGATAACCCCCTGAAATTATCTAAATTTCTAAACAGTATTTTTAGCTCTCTCTTCACTTCTTTCTTTCGGAATGCCTTAATTACTGGTTTGTTTTTACCCTCACTGTAAGTTGAAAGAAAAGGTAAAAGTAGATATTTAATAAATACGTAAGAAAAATCAAATAAAATAAGATAAGAATAAAATCATAATTCCTATACACACACATATTATTTAAGATATAAATAAAAATTATTATTAAATAAGTTAATAACTAACTAACTAACTAACTAACCATCACGCCGTTTCCCCGCAGAGGTAGGCAGAGAGGACGGACCGCCAAACAACTCGATCTTGGCATACACTTCTTGCTTCATTCACTTTTATACAACGTCTCATACATTCTCTTCTGTTATTCCGACTTCTGACATGGCCCGACTCAAGTATTTGATTCACTTGATCGTGCCACGTCTTCCTTGGACGTCCCCGGCTTCTTCTTCCATTCGCATTCGCGTCATATATTCTCCTTACACTCCTTTCTTCATTCATTCGCTCTACATGCCCAAACCATCTAAGTGTCCCTTTCTTAATCTTGCTCCCTACGCTTACATCAGCCTTGCATTCTTTACGAATCTCAACATTTTTAACTCGATCATACATGGTTTTACCACACATTCGTCTCAGTGATCTCATTTCTACAGCATTCAGTCTACTTTCATCCTTCCTCTGCCAGTCAACTTATTATTAGTAATAAGTTAATACATTAATAATAATCTCTTTTACGATGTAAGACATTCTTTGAAATAATTCCTTCCTTTTGCAAATAACCAATTTTGAACACTGATGGTATAAACACTATCAGATTTGTATTTCCTAGTGTCAGTACTCGGTCAGTTGAATTACATGTAATTTGTAAAAATAAATATTTAGAATTAAATTTAATTTTAGAATGAATATTTCTTTGTTTAGAAACAGTAGTAGTCATTGCAAGGCATTACTTTCGCTGTTAAATCAATTATGGCACCCAAACGACAAGCAAAAAATCACAACTTCATAACTTTATTCCAAAAAAGGCGTGGTCGGTTACACATCAGCTATTAAGTAAATAAATGTTGTTTACATATTGTTTTGCACCGTTATTGGACTATTGACATTTATTAAAAATATTGTCTTTTTTTTACTTTTATTCTAACCAGTTGTCAGTTGTGTACAATATCTATACATGTATAAAATATAATGTCAATTTGTTTGTTTGTTCTCGATGTTCTCCAAAATTACTAGACCGGTTTTGCTGAATATAGCACACTTTGTTCTTATTAGTGCCGATGAGGTTTAGAGAGTAGTTTGAATGAAATCCAACATGTAAAACTGTTGCTATAACGTTTTAAAATTAGTATTAAAAACTTTGAACCCGAGATGTTTTATTTAGGTTAGCCCATAGATATAACACTCTTGGTTAGCCAATGATCGCATATTCGAAAGAAGAAAGTTTTTTTTGGTAGAATATTTTCAAAATGGAAAACACGAGTAGGTACATACTTAAGAACTTTATGATTTAAAGATGTTTTGAAAAAATAAACGTTTGTAACGAAATAAAATATACAAATGAATATTTCTTTATTTGAAGATAGTTACCTTCGCTGTCAAATCAATTATGGCACCCTAATGACAAGCAAGAATTCACCACTTCATAACTTTATTCCAAAAGAAAATCCCGAGCAAGGCCGGGTACACATCAGCTGTAAATAATTTTTTTTTTTAAATGAACACAGTTTACATGAAAACTTTTTATTTGCTTTTATTCTCTCTAATGTATAAAATCGTACTAATGCATTATTAACCCCCATATCTTTTACTACTCTACCACTCGTGTTGAAAGCCTCCTGAAGTACCTACTAGGATAGTTGAGTAGTTTCCGACAAACCCTTACCCTAGCCGTAGCCTTTGACCAATTGAAATGAACGTTCATTTTCCTACACTGCCTCGATGCCTTTAGCAATAAGCTGTTTGATAAAACTTCTGAAACAAAATGATCTCTTAATGAGGACCTCCAGTGAAAAATATAATGACTTAAAAAAAAAAAAAAATTAAAAACATGTATTCATTTGGATCAGTAAACGCCGATTCTTAGTATATAACTTTCATTATATATAATTATACGTAGAATTTACAAATCGTTTTTTAAAAAAGAATAAAAAATCACCTCATTAAAACACCGTCTTTTGTTGGAACCAATGCATTTGGAACATCTGACGTCACGTGAGCATCCTGTTTTTGGATTAGTACGAAAAACTTTTTCTTTCGATTTTGTTGTGTATTTTATATTTTTTTTTTTTTGCAAAATTTTAACTTAATTCGGGTGACTTGAAGCTCTATAATTGTTGTTCAATAAAAACAACTATCATTCATGAAAGAAGTTAGAATAATAATGATCAATACTATTATTATTCTTTGAGTTAAAGTTTCTAAAAGGTACATAATTGTATTACTTATGTTTAGTTACGATTTACCATGAATAGAATATACAATTATGTACTGTAAAGCTTATCCTTATTTTGATATTTGACATTCTAACCTCAAAACTGATCATTCATAGTATTCATGAGCAAACCAATTATCAATATGGTTATTATGATAATGTTAATGCTCAATACTATTATTATTATTTGAGTTAAAGTTGCTAAAAAAGTACATCATTTTATTAATTATGTTTAGTTATGGTTTACTATGAATAGAATGTAAAATTAAATACGGTAAAGCTCATCCTTGTTTTGACATTTGACATTCTAACCACAAAACTGACCGGCCATAGATATTGAGCATTTTTGCGGGCTTTGGAAAATTTTAACTTTAATTTTTTTTTAACCATAAATCAAAATTCAAAAAAAAAACGAAACATACAGGTGTCATTTTTGACAAAAAAATAGAGTGGAGTTTCTTATTGATATTTTCTTATTTTTACCTACATTAAGTAAGAAAAGTTAACACAAAAGCCACATTCAGTAATTCCCTGTGTATTTGACCTACAAATCTAAATTTGA
Source organism: Halesus radiatus (assembly GCA_022606495.2). Classification (NCBI taxonomy): domain Eukaryota; kingdom Metazoa; phylum Arthropoda; class Insecta; order Trichoptera; family Limnephilidae; genus Halesus; species Halesus radiatus. The sequence continues at coordinate 87,290 of JAHDVE020004123.1, forward strand.
GCATATTGAATAATGTGTAACCTTTTTTTGGAGGTCGAAACTTATATTTATTTACGTGATGCCGTGATTCGTGGAACAAGAATTGTTTTAATTTTCCTACGAATTTACATTTTCTCATTTGGTTTTCGGAAAATTTTGCAGGACTGTTTGTTTGAAGTGGAATTTATATCCATTTCCCAGAGAGAAAAAAATACACAAATTTTGTCGATCGTTCTATGTTTGCATTGTCCCTTCGGGGGAATGAAATAGAATTTTGAGATAGAACTGATTTAAGAACAGGACAAATATGAAAGGCAATATGTGTTAGAATCGACTACTGATATAAGCAATATATAACAGTAACTAAGTAAACAATTTATTTTTTCTAAAGTAAGTAGATACCTACATCTCTTTTTAATAATTTGATCAAATTATATAATAGATTTAAAATGATCGCAAAGTTATTCTTATAGTTTTTTTCTGTCCAAATTACATGCACCACACACGCCTTAGATGTAACAGTTCAGCGTTTCCCAACCGCCGGGTCACGGACGGCTGCCGGTCCGTGAATGGTTGTCGCCGGTTTAAAATGCTTTTTCCAAAAATTAAAAGAAAATCGTCATTAACTCCTCGACACTGATGATGGATCTAGCCATACCCATTATTTGCAAAATAATTTATTACTCCATAGATTGGGTATAATTTCCTGTAATCTGATCTTTTACCAAATATTCACTGACTATTTAAGAGAAAAATTAATATAATTGTACAAGGTTTAAATGAGATATTAGTATTATTGTGTTAAAAAACGCGATAAAATATCGCCCTTTGAATTTGGACAATGGTCGAAACAGAGTTCTCGCTTACTCTAATTTAAATAACTGTCGTTTACTGAAAATATCAAAATTTTGTTTATTAACAAATTAATTTCATATTGTATTTTTGTATCTATTCGCAGTAAGACTTTTATTTGTTTGTTACTAGATAATATAACAGTTTACAATATAAGATAAAAAACAAAATACTAGATAAATAATACGTTTTTAATCATTGAAGTAAACGATGCAACGCTGATCAAGATTAAGAAATTGACGCTTTGATGGTTTGGACATGTAAATCAAATGAGTGTAGAAAGAAGTGTAAGGAGAATATATGACGTGAATGTGAATGGAAGAAGAAGCCGGAGACGTCCGAGAGACACTTGGTATGATCAAGTGAATCAAATACTTGTCGGGCCATATCAAAAGTCGGAATAACAGAAGAGAATGTATGAGACGTTGTATGAATGTGAATGAAGCAAGAAGTGTATGCCAAGATCGAGATGTTTAGTAGTCCGTCCTCTCTGCCTACCCCTGCGGGTAAACGGCGTGATGGCTGGTTAGTTAAGATAATATTAACAACTTCCAAATCGAAACACGAAACCAAAAAAAACACAAAAAATAAAAAGATAACGGTAGCAACTGGGACTCACGGTCTATCCGGGACCTGCACTCCATGCTAACTGAGCTCATGAGGCAACATGAAATACAAAATGTAGGTTCGAATCCCAGCTGCTACCGTTTTTTTCATTTCTGTGTCTTTTCGGTTTCGTGTTTCGATTTGGGGGTTGTTAATACTATTCCCAATGATTAAAAATATATTACATTGAGGTTTATAAGCTTCAAAAATTTATTCCACAAAAAAGGACAAATAATACTTTTTATTCCTGTGTTACCTGTCCTCAAAATATATTTCTCCTATTTTTAACGGTCCACGGGCGAAAAAAGGGCTGGTAAAGATGTTTGATCAATGTATCCCTTTTATTCGTTATTTGATTTCGTCATATATTTTCACTTCGCTGTGCAGTTCGCTATGAAATGGACTACTGGCTATATAACACGGCACAAACTAGCGTAGCAAGTAGGGAACAACTGTATCTATTAATTCCATTAACATAAAATTATCTGTCAAACTAACTAACCATCACGCCGTTTCCCTGCAGGGGTAGCCAGAGAGGACGGACCGCCAAACAACTCGATCTTGGCATACACTTCTTGCTTCATTCACTTTCATATTACAACATACATTCTATTATTCGACTTCTGACGCCTTGGCCTGACTCAGTATTTGATTCACTTGATCGTGCCATGTCTTCCTCGGAAACGTCCCAGCACCAACTAACTTCCATTCACATTCGCATACATTTTTCTTACACTCCTTTCTTCGTTCATTCGCTCTACATGCCCAATCCACCTAAGCGTCCCTTTCTTAATCTTGATCACTACGCTTACATCAGCCTTACATTCTTTACGAATCTCAACATTTTTTTACACGATCATACATGGTTTTTACCACACATTCGTCTCAGAGATCTCATTTCTACAGCATTCAGTCTACTTTCATCCTTCCTCTGCCAGTTCCATGCCTCACCACTGCCATACATCAAGGTTGGTATCAGCACTCCATTGTGGACTGCTAGCTTCGCTTCCTTGGACAGCTTTTTGTTTGCGCCAACCGCGTTCAGTCCTCCGTTAATGGAGTTTCCTGCATTCACCCTTCTTTCAATATCCCTATCTGTCTTTCCATCTCTCGTAAACATACTTCCCAAATACACAAACTCATTGACCTACTCCAAGTATTCATCATTCACAACTATATTGCATACTGTTTACGTACTCTCTCTTTATCTGTCAAACTTACTAATTTCTATATATATAATGTACACAATAGCAAAATATTATTGAATGTTAATGTAAATAAACTACCACCACCATCTTTTTTTTACTATTTACGGACTAACAATATTCTCAATCTAAAACCCTAATGGACATTTAAATATATTCAACAAATTTTCATACGTAGTTCAAAGTGAAATACTCCGCTGGTACCATTCATTCCCAAAAATACGGATAATCTTTGGTGACAAACAAGTTATACGACATAATAAACATTGGTTATAACGGTGGCACCTAGGGTGAAAAAACTAGAAGAAAACAAGAACAACACCTATATCTGACCGTAATATACATGAAATTATCGCGAACGAGACGCTACGGAGCCAACATTATCTTCCTCGCCCCAGGTTATCGATCAGACGAAATATTTCTCACCAATGTGTTTTAAAAACTATAAATAAAAATAAAAATATTGAATCATCGTATAAAATAATATTAACATAACCCAAATGAAACATGAAAACGGAAAAAAGGACAGAAAATAAAAAGATTTCAGTCGCGTCTGGGACACAAACCCAAGACCTCTGCCTTTCCTGGGCAACCGCTTAACCAAATGAGCTAATGAGGCCTGTCCAATTTATGTCCCAGATGCGACTGAAATCTTTTTATTTTCTGTCCTTTTTTTACGTTTTCATGTTTCATTTAGGTTGTGTTAATATTATTTTCTACAATGATTGAATATTAAAATGAGGTTTTTAAATCTTAATAAAAATAATTAATAATTAAAAATTGAATTAAAATATTGAATTAAAAAAAAAACTGTAAATAAAAACAAAAACTATAAGTAAATAAAAAAAAACTATTTCTTACCTATGGTTTTTAAAACTATTCATATCGACCCCTTCTACGCAAAGTATTGTAACTTCAAAATCTAAGCTTTACGTTTAAAGAGGCAGAAACTCTTTGCACATCGAGTTTTTGATTGTTTTGCACCAAATTTGTGATCTTCACTGTCAATTACGTCCCAAGTTTGTTAGAAAATGATCAACAGCTCAACCTACACCAAGCTTCTGTCTCTTTAAACCACTCTCATGTAAAGTTACGATAGTTTACGTAGGAGGGGGGTCGATATACGAGTATGTATTTATTACCGTTCATAGAAATATATTTTTTCTCCTAACCTGACTTTCATTTGAAACGTTGGCACGCTTTATTTAATAAATAAAAATTAAAAAAAAACGTTGCGGCCGCTTTTCAATTTAATTAAACTTCTTTTTTATTTAATTAACGTTCCTAAAAGCAAGGATTTCTGAAAAATTCTACGGAGAGCTTTCCGGAAAACTTTTCCCTTTTTGAAGTCCAAAATATAATAAACCTTGAAATTTTTCTTACGAACGGAGATAATATTTCGCATAGGTATAAAAGGACGGAATATAGATTCGTCGTAACCTCTCCCTCCGTCTTATAAGCGTTGCATGTAACCGAAGGGGAGGTTGCAACGGAACTCTCAGTAGCAGGACCAAATAAGTAACGTCCGGTTGTTTTTGGGATGGTGTTCTTTTTTAAAATGTGTTTTTGTCGGCAAGTAATTGAATCGCAAAAAGTAAAACATGTGCAAGTTATGTTTGTTTTTATTGAGCCACTTCAAATTTTATAATTTTTGTATCATGTTTGTTTAGAAACAGTAGCGGTTCGTGATATTTCTCATTGGTAGTTCAATCGGAATAATCGGTATAAATTTGTAACCGAAAAGACCAGGCCCTAAAATCTAATAAGGTGGTGAATAAAAAGTTAGAGCTTTTATTTCATGTATATAATAAAAAAATAAATATATATATATATATATCTTGGTAATTAAACATTATTCCCATAAATAACAAGAAAAAAATTAAAAGTCTTGAAATTGTACGGAACATGGCTAATTTGTGTTTCTAACAGAATTTTTTTTTATCAGTTTTGGTGCAGAGAGAAGGGCGAGAGGGACGTCGGAGAGGAATTATTTATTATTTCGAAATATTGAGAGTATTATTACGGAATACGATAAACACAATGTTTTTAAATAGAAAAATATTTTATAAATTTACATAGGCTTGGCATTTATCAAAATCTAATCAGAAATATTACTTTTTCTAACCGTCCTATTGTATGTTTTACAAAATATTTAAAATATGAATGTGATTTTTAAAATGGAGAAAAATATTTTTAATCCTTTCTCGTTACGTTTTTGTAAATAAACTTAACCAAAGATTTGTAATACGCATTAAAAAAACATTAAAATGATATAGTGTTTATGAAAAATTTTAACTACACACTGTTCTTTTTTAAAATTTATCTCAACGACAAGTTAAAGAAAAACTTTCACAGCATTTTTTAAGGATATTCAACTTTTTAAATGTTTTTGTTAAACATGCGTAGAACGGTCAGAAATGTGTAATATTTCTGATTTTATTTTGATAAATGCTAAGCCCATGCAAATTTAAAAAAAAAACGTAATTAAATATTTTTCTCTTTAAACACACCATGTTTATCGTATTGCACAATAATATTATCATTATTTTGAATTTATACATAACAACTCTCCGACGTCCCTCTCCCTGTTAACATTATTTTCAATTACCAAACTAGCCGCATGCCCGTATTATGGTAATCGAAGTTTGTTGAACATTATAATATTGCTGTATACCTACCTACATAATATAAATAGAAATAGAAGCATTGTTAAAACAATGTAAGCATGTTGAGAGAAAAACAAATGTAGAATAAAATTGTAATACATGCATGTTTTTATTTTATTTAAATAAGTTTGTATGTTGATAAAAATGAGAATAATATTAAAGCAAAATAGATATTCAAAGGTAGCTAAAATGTTATAGGAATTAAATTGGTTAACAGTAAATCAAATGTTAACATTAAACGCATTGATTTTTATACATAAAATCAGAAACAACTTGTTACCAATATATTTCTTCAACAATATTATTTACAACACGGACATTCACAGACATAATACAAGAATATGGAAGGAAATTAGGCTACCGAAAAAGAACAAAGCCAATACGCAAAACAATATATTTTATGAAGGGATGAAATGCTATAATGCTCCGCTAATTAATAAATTTAAAATAGATTTTAAAAAGCACATTAAATTAAGCAAGAAAAAATCCATTATACTTTAAATTATCATTATCTATACGTAATTGTATAAGAGTTATAATTAGTTATTTTTCAACTTAAATATACAATAACTTAAATAAAATAAAATAAAATAATAATAAGAGTTATTATATGCTGGAAAATTGGGGGAGAAGAGGAGGTCGGGAAGGAGGAAAGCCCCAAGATGGAAGCCAGTATTACATGCTGGAAAAAACACGTTGGGCTGCTGATGAGGGAGTTAGGAGAGCACCATGATGGGCACCTGGTGTGAAGGAGGGGATGCTGAGAGAAGGGCCGTGGGCAAATGAGAGTCGGAGATAAGAATATCGGTGCGACTTACCCGGTGATAGTGTTTTGGGCGGGTTCCGTCGTCGTCTGGACAATAGCTCAGGTTTCGGTACAGCATGAGGTTTCCTCTCTCTCTCAGAGTCATGGGTCGACTGCAGTCTTATAATTGAAGGAGAGACAATTCTATTCTACTTTAAATAAAGAGATGGAGTACTTTCAGTTGAAAGTTTATTGTGAAGAAAACTTAGACATACAGGTTATGTAGAGTTGAATGCCAAGTAGTGGAACCTATTTTGTTCTAGAGTTAGACTACTTCTCTCTCTCTCTCTCTGATGGAATTCTAGACCGGGTTAATTAATTATGACAAACACACAAGTACAACACATGAAAGAGGGAAAGTTTGGACAGCTTACTTGAGGATGCTGGTAAAGTGACGCCATGGCCGGGGTAGTCGGCGTGGGCAGCGTACAAAGAGCACAGGCGTTGAATATCTCCACACTGAGTTTAATAGCTAATAACAGGTCACCATCTTAGGTGTTTTAAGGTAAAATGGGAACGATCAGCTAGGGGCTTCAAGCCCGCGTGCGATTAACGTTGCCAATCGGACTCGAATGATGTAATAAATGAACCGAGCCGCGGGCTCCAACGGAGCACGCAGGTATTCGCTTGACGGTTCGAATAGAAGTGGTGGGGCGCTCGGGATTTCGCTTCGCGTTACCCTGTTCTATGTGGTCAGTAATCACCGTTTAGTACTCATTGGTTGATTAACTGATTTGCTAGAAAGCGGTAAGTCACCGGGTTAGTTGATTATTGTGACTTCTGGGGGGTCGTTCCGTAATTGGATGCCAAGCTATTTCCTTGCAACAAGAAGCTAGAATTATCCTAGTGTCTTCCTTTTGTTACGTAACAGAGTAATTAATCTTTTTTACGATGTAAGGCATTCTTTGAAATAATTATTTCCCTTTGCATGTAACCAATTTTGAACACTGATGATATAAAGATTATGTAAGTGATTACACATCAGATGCTATTATCTAAAATTCGTTCATTCTATAATTTTCCTGAATAACGAAAATATTTTAACCAAAAATAAGTGTGAGTTCCACACCAAGCACAGGAGCCAGTCTCTTTTTGGTGAGGTACAGTGACAATATATTCCATTGTGTTCCATCTTACAAAATAATACGTGTACATTCATGTGAAATTAAAAAATAAATAAAATATTTGTTTAAATTTTTAACAAAAAGTAATAACGTTGCGAATCCACAAAAGTGTAATAATATTTTTATTTCTCATATTATTATGCAATGTTTTAATAATGTTTTTGTTTATTCCGAGAACTTTATTTCAGGTTCGTTTTTATCTCCTCGGTTTGTTTCTCCTGGGAATCGTATTATAATAATTCCGGGAAATTTATTCTGCATAAATTGAAATAACATTATTCCCTATCGTTCCGTTTCTGTAAAAAAAAATAGGAGTAAGTCATAGGAAAAAAACGTTTCTAGATTCTTTGAAAGGATTCGATGTTTACTTCGATATCCACAATTTCACAATCGCTTTCAAATAACTTTCGTTAGATTTTAACACTTATCCTAAGATCAAGTCGCAAAATAAAATATACATTATTAAATGGAAGCAGTAATGCAGAAAGCGTTCAACCCATAATTTGCCAAAATCAACTGTTTCATATTAATGTAAGTGTCCAAACACATCGTCTGTAAACACATACAAAAATTTTATAAAAAACTGGATTAAAACCAATGATATCAACCTTTTCCTGCTATAATTGTATATTTTCCCCATTTTCTTTTCTTTCTTTTTTCATTTTCTTTTTCTTGTTTAACTTATCCTTTTTTTATTTAACTTACCTTCAACATCCATGTATTAATACAAATATACTGCCACTAACTGACACCAGGTATACCCACGTACTGGCCTTGCCTATGTGGGATTTTTTGTTTTATATACATTACACATAGGTTTATGAACATGTGTTCAGATGTATATAGGTTAATATTAAAATAAAATAAAATAAATTTAAATTGTTTATAACCTCTGTACCTTGTTTGTGTAAACGTATGTATCAAAAAATAATTAATAAATAAAATAAATAAATAAAAAAATCTATGTATTTTCATACAGAAAAATGAAAAATAATAATAATACTTGGATGACTTTTATATCGCCGTTTTTGTGAAAAATCACCTCGAGGGCGCTGTACAAATACTACTTGCTAGGGTCTATCTTATTATGTACAAACAAATACAGAAACATACTTACCTAGTAGGTCACTCCAGCTGAAAACGTTAAATTACGAAGATATGACTTTGCACGCACAGGACACAATATTAGAAAACACTGCACTTTGCATAAGATTTCAGTTACTGTTCAAATCCTACTTGCCATTTATATTATATTTATTAGAAGGTTATTGGCAAAGGAAGAGTAGGTAGCTTACAAAATATTAACTAGCGGTAATATTTTTAGTCTTAAACAATAAAGTTTATTGGCAGTCAATTTAAAAGCCAATAACTTTCATACAAAAAATTTTAGTATGAGGTATGGAGTTTAGTAAGGGCTTTTACGGGACGTTATAAATAAATACAAATAAAATGGCCATATAACGACATTCAATTTGGGAGGCGAGAATGGGTAACGCCGCCCCGAGAACCATTCATTGGATAACTAACACCTGAGTCACCCCAAGTGGTTCGCTACGTTTGGTGACTTAGCAGAGGTGCCCGGTTTCATGGGGTCAGGTTTGTCAAGAATTTGACTGCGGATTCGTCTGCCAACCAACTGCGTAGTGGATTGGATCGGTGGAGGCAGGTTGAGGGAAACCCCTTAACCTAAACCAGGATGGGAGGGATATATTTATATGTCAGTCAATCCTGAACACACTAACCCCCATATTCCTACCCACCCCTCATACCTTTTTTTTCTTCTCAGTACTTCCAGTGTGGAGTTAATGTAAAACAGCACAGATAGCTTTGAGGTTCTGTAACACAATCTGTGTAAAAAAGATAATGCGTTCCAGCGTATCATGCGTGAATTTAAAAATGCATCGTTTAATTAAGTGCACTTAGAGCTCACACCGACATACTGCGAACCCGGCTAAGTAAGCAAGTCCAATCAACGTTACACGATTCTGGTCCGGAGCGCCGCCAAAACCTTCCTATTATTTTACTTTGTACTTCGGTTACAAAGCTTCCGAACACAAGGTCTACAGTCCTTTGTTACTCGTGTTCCTCGAGTAGAGATTGCTCCCTTTCCTCCTTTCCACGAATCCCGTTTATCAATCAACGTAATTGGATTGCTTTTATTTAAAGTGGAATTCGGTTTATTCAGAGAGAGCACCGCCGCCTTTTGTGGCTCCCTTTAGTGTCATACGTACTAAATTCTGACAATACAAAAAGGTATAATAATTTAAATTGTAAAATAGCAGATTAAAAAATATGATTAAATGAAACAATCACACGTTGTTTTAACCACTTTTTTTTATTTTTAAAGCCGACCGGTTTCGGAACAGCCGTTCCATCATCATCAAGGCACAATATATACTAAACAATATTAAAAAAATATGGCAGAACATACATATTAGGTGTCACAGTGGGGGTAGGGGCTTGAAAAATTGCGATTTAAGGAGAGGTGAGAGGAAACATATTTAAAATGGGCTGTGAGATATGTTTTTTGATTGTTAATAATAGACTCATTATTATTAAGGGATTTATTATTATTGGTAAATTTATTATTAATGTGAAGAATATTAATTTCCGTATTTTTATCAATGATATTAAACACATTTAAAATAGTGATATTAAACAATGGCGAAAATTTTATTATTTAATAAAATTCTTAAAAATTACATTATTTTTTTCAACGATAGAATTTAAATTTTTTATAAATATTACAATAAAGAAACATTGTTTTTTGTATGTCAGATTCAAAATCTTGATTATATTCTTATTAGTAAGGTAACAGTTTCACAGTTTGGACTTTTATAGGTTGGATGGTTTCAGCAAAATTAAAAAATGATGGAATGATAAGAATGAACATGATTAAATAAAAAAACACCTTTCGAAGTCTATTCCACTTTTATTTTTTAATTTAACCGGTTTCATCCTACAACGGCTATCGTCAGACTGGTACAATTAATGCTTAAACTATGGTTTATATCCAATTTTGGGTGTCAGGGGTAACAAACCATGATTTTACTTAGATTATATTTTTCAGTATTGTTATAGAATGATTTTACAAAACTTGACTTATATGGTAATTTGAATTTTTTCATCATATTACTTTATTTATCAATCTGGTCTCAAAAATGATTTGTAAGATGGGTTACAGATGTTTTTATTGTAAAAATGATTTTATGTTTTTTTTATATATAATAAAAGGTTGGTGAACACTGATCGATAATGAGTTTATTCTAGGACTTTCCAATCTAAGTTTTAATATCAAGGTTAAAAACAGGGTTTTCACTAATTTGGTTACTACCAGATAAGAATACACATGTTAATTTGAGGAGTAGTTGAGAGTCTTACCCCTTGACCACGGAGTCGATGGAAAGATGTATGGATAGTAGAGTTGTAAAAAGTGTGATTAAAATTATGAAAATCAGTTAAAATTACCGTGAATTAATCGTTTCAAAGACGGAATTATTACAAAAGACTATTGCGTAACATGATTCAGCAATTTAAAATCTTTGTTATTCAATTGGATTGGGAAAACACCTGTTTATTCCTTGGTATTTACATACTAATACAAAACAAAATAAGAGTGATGGATTAATATCAAAGCAAATTCTTTGATGTTTTTACAACGGGATCAAATAACAATTTATCCCCATTTTAATAAAGCTCAAGCCTCCTCAGGTTTTTACAGACTACCCAAATAAGAAATAAATGCCTTTTGGGAAAAAAACATAACGTGAAACCTATTCAGTTAATCAGTTTTAAATTCTCGAAAAGATCCAACATGGAAACCAGTTAACAAGCTTGCAAATACGATATAAATATATTTCAAATATGGTTTGATAACAACCTACTCACACTTAACCCAAAAAAAACATGTCTTATTCTCCTTACGTAAATGCCTAAACAAAACGTGAATATCATAATTCATGATAACAAATGTGACTATGAAAACTGTAAACTGTAACATACTGATGAGTTGACTTTAAACAACTCTTCTTCCGAAATTAATTACCTCGGTGTGATCATTGATCAAAACTTAAAATGGAATAGAAACATCACTGAGCTAGTAAACAGAATAAGGAAATGTATATATATATATTCGTTAAGGCCATCCACCGGCAAAAATTTTAACGAAATCACGCGCTCCTTATGCAGGTGGCGACAAGGTTCAAAATCCCGCTGTACATCGGCCGCATGTTTCGATTTCGGCAAAAAACACATCACCAAAATGCGTGTTTTATTCTATTCTGTAAAGCTCAGACATAATTATTAAAATGTTTTACGGTCATATTCTAAAAAACTTAATTTATCACAATGAACAATGTGAAAATATGGGAAAAAGAGTTCATAAGTAGGAGATTTTGCCCTTTAAACATTTTTTTAATGTCTCATACTTTATTTTTTTCTAAGCTTATAAAAAGACATTCCAAAAAAAATGACGGTTAAATGAAAGGCCAAGGTGTGATCTACTTGCAGTATTTAATTCAATTATCTATGATATTTCTAGGCCAACAAATTCTCAAACCGAAAACACACGATTTTGCATTACTTCCCATTGCATCGCCTTAAGCTAAGAAATATTTTAAATGTAAAAATAATAAAAAATGTGTACTATGCCCTTGTTCATTTTATCTACAACATTCTTAGCTGGGAAGAATCTTATAAAAATAATCTAAATCAGTAAGTTTCACAAAGAATCATCATAAAAGTAACACTTTTACACCTTCGCAGGGAAATTACTTTTCACACTATTTCCAGTACCAAACGTTAGAGAAATATTTAAGCAAGTTTCTACTATAAAAATGTGTAAAGAGAAAAATCTTAAAGAAAATCAGGAATATTACAATCCTATGAGAAATGGAAATCAATTAATAACAACTAATTTTAAAACAACTCAAATGCAAAACCATAAAAAATTATAATAATCTCCCCATTGAAATGCGCTGTATTAATGAAAAATCAGAAGAAATGAATAAAATTCAACTCTTCTTTAAAAAAAACTTACGTACGAAAATATTTGATACAAAACATATTATAAATATAATCAAATTATATATTATGTAACTACCAAATTATATATTATGTAACTACCAAATTATATATTATGTAACTACCAAATTAAGAATCGTGGCTCCCTTATCAGACACAAGAACCCCTCTTTTCTGATAAGGTACACGAACAAGAATACCCTTTATTTAAATGTATTTTGTAAATTACTTGTAATGCAACTTGTGAGAAGTTAATTTTTTTAAAGCGATTGGGCTCAGTGTTGTACGCGTAATTTTTTTAAGCATATAAGTCCTTAATTTGAAACTAAGTTCATTCAAAACTCACATTCATAAACAAGGTTCTCGTTTCTATTCTGAAATCGGATCTGACCTTTGGATTCGCTGTGATCAAAGATGTCGACTTCAGTTAAGTGAGGTCTGGAATACGGTATTGAATGATGAGTAAGTGAAAGTAACTGAGAAGATGGATTATTGATAGCTACCTCTAAAGCTGAAAAATCAACTGAAAATAAAATTAGGCGTTAAAAAATATTCAGCGTGGGACCAGAGTCATCGTTGACATTCCTTTTTATAATTTTTATATTGCAAAATACTACATAAAGTTGATACAACATACAACACATTAAGTATAAATATTTAGAGTTCCAACTGGTCGAGGGGTAAGGCTCTCCACTACAAATCCGAAGGTCGCGGGTTCATTTAAAAATAATATATAGTATATTTGCGCACGTTCCAGAGTGGAAGATACTCTCATTATCGTCCTGGTGAAAGACCACTATTCAGAATTGAAACGTTGCTTGAAATGGCTTTTAGCCGTGTTTGGTGACCAGATCTGAATAGCCAGGTATTTCCCCTTTTCCCCACCTTCCTCTCCCCCTTCTCTTTCTCCTCACCAATACCTTCAGCCTCACAACATTCCCCAATTGGAAATGCCATAGTCTCACTGGCTCCAGACGGTTGGGAGCAGTTTGGGACTCTTGTGCGGTATTCATATAAAAAAAATTTAAAAAAACTGCAGGGGCCAGTAGGCCTATGACATCCTCAATTGGGGTATTTTGTGAATCTGAAGGAATTGAGTAGAGGAAGGAGACAGGATAGAGGAAGGTGAGGAATCACCTGGCTATCCATATCTGGTCAACAAACACGAGTAAAGCCATTTAAAGCAGCGATTCGTTTCTGTATAGTGGACGTTCACCAATCTTACGTATAAAATATAAAATTTGTTTGTTTGCCTAATGTGTGAAGCGGGAAAAACTTTCGACTGGTGAATTCTGGTAACGTAAAATTTTAATTGCTTTTTTATCTCAAATTTAAAGGTAAGCGCAACTGTTTTCAAATGAAAACAATATTTTGTTAAAAGCAACAGAGCTTGAATACTGTAACTCTCTCCGGCTATTGTTCTACTCATCTCTGGATTCGTGGGTGAGACTGATGGATGAAGCACGGGGAAGTGGGATGTATATCATGATACAGTAAATAAAACCCTATTTAAAGGAAAGAACATAATTTATTGATTCTAAAACCACGATTATCATGGTGGAGCAAAGAGAAGAGTAAAGAGAAGGATTAAGTTAAAACGAAAAGGTTTAAATAATAAATGATGGTTCTTATAGTCCGATTCTTCTCCTCAGCATCATGGAAGGCCTCTCCAGTCCTGATGCTCACCGATTTCCGCCGTCACCTTCAGCGAAGTCTATGACGACTCTTCTGAAGCGCCATCCGCCACAGCTTCTTCCGTGGGGTTCAGACAATGGTATGTGAGGATGCTACCTTATGTCCTGTTTGGTCGTCGATACAGCAACTGACCCTCTTGTCCGTTCATCACTCTTCTGGGATTTTCTCCAAACAGCAGGCACGCGCGGTTTGGTTTTCATATCCTCACAATTTGGCCATCAATAAATCAATAAACTAAAACATACCCACTTCGGGTAAATTCAATAGACGCACTCCGACGTCAAACAAAACAGAAAATTAACACATAATCCCTCCCAAAAAACACGTCGAGCTCGACCGCCCGTGTCAGGTTATATCCGACGCCATGTTGACTTGCTCCCTCCGTCGGATGTCTCCCATAGACATTCTCTCACGAATCTCTTCCGTAGACAATCATCATAATCATAGACGCGGGGTCAGTATTTACGTTACAATACATATGTATGTTTTCTGGTGACCGGATAAATCAACACACATATGAATTGGTCCATTTTTGAAAAGTGATTTAAAGTCATTAAAAGTACGAAAAAAACTACAACTACAAAAACCTAATCTAACCTAACATAACCAATAAATATATTTATTTTTTAAATTAATACAAATTTTATTTAAAAAAAAAAAACTTTAATTAGGTTGGTGAGAATGGGTTTTCCCACTAGTTTTTTTTTCTTTCGTATTTTTAATGACTTTATATCGATAAACGATTTATTCGTGTGTTGATTTATCGTGGAATCATGTTTTTTGTCTATAAAAAAATAAGACAATATGCATAACTTTTTGTCGCGTAATTGAAAGTAATAATGCTGTATCAGCCAAAGGCATGTAGAAAAAACGCAGGATTTGGAGGCTTATATATCAAATAAAAATCGTAATATCGCCAAAACGGAGAGTTTTTCCAACGCCCTACGGTTCTTTTTTTATTTTTCATTGTAAAGTCACGGGACCCAGATAGATCGACGCAGAAAAAAAAACCTGTGAAATAGTGTAAACAAGGTATTTTCGTGGATAGTTATGGTTACAGCAATATTGCTTTCCTGCGACGTTATAATTTAATTCCTTTAGGGGAACGGCTGCGCTGCCTGTTTCATACAAAACTTTATTTTGGATTTGAGGCCAAAATACCCATCCAAACTAAATTATATATTTTTTTCAATTAAAGGTTTAGTAAATATCTAGCACGGATGAGAGGTATATTATTTTAAAAAAAATTTAATTATGAAGTATATTAGATTATGAAGGGTACTAGATTTTTGCTAAAAGCCTGTAATTTTAAAAATATATGAAATTTTTAATTATTAATTACAAATTGAATAATTAAAAATGGAGAATAATATTAACAAACCTTGAATTTGAGATATGATATCGATAAAGATGGCATAAATTGAATTGGTCTCATTAGCTAAGTTGGTTAAGCGGTTGCCCCGGATAGGCAGAGGACCTGGGTTCGAGTCCTAAATGCGACTGAAATCTTTTTTATTTTATCATTTTTTTCCGTTTCCATATTTCATTTGGATTATGTTAATATTATTTTCTACAGTGATTAAAAAATATATCACTAGGTTTAGGTGAGTATTTTGACCTCAAATCCAAAATTAAGTTTTGTATGAAACAGGCAGCACAGCCGTTCCTCTTAATATGTTTTGGAAAAAAGGTCATAAAAACTCCTAAAAAGCCAGGTAGTAACTACTAGTATTAAATAATTAAATTCTAACTTGGGAGAACTATCGTAAATACATATTTTTTAGATTCCTTTTTTCTGAACAATCATCCTGAATCTGCCTAACCATTTTTTACATTAATATTTTTTCATTGGTCTTAGCCTCTATTCCCAGAACCACTTTGACACAAAATACGCTAACTTAAATTTAATATCGCTCAACAGTATTATTTATTTGTTTTCGGAGATTTCGTTCATTTTTTTTCTTTGGATTTGTATTACGTTGAATCTGTATTACGTTGTCAGTAGACAAGAAAAAAGAATTAAAATATTTTGCTTGACAATCAGAATTCTTTAATTCATTCTTCGCATATTATGTGAGAATTCAAATCGTTTTCTTTATCCAGCTATATCATACCAGACGGTTTCATTATACAGAGTCTGTCGCAAAAGTATCGAGAAAAAAGATTTTTCAGAAGATTTATTGCCAATAAACGAACAAACACTTAATATTCTTCAAAATATGCCCCTTGGGCGTCAATACACTTTTTGTAGCGTTTCTTCCAGTCTTGGAAGGCAGAAGACGGAACCCCCTTAATACACTGCGTCGAAGCGGTTTTCACCCCATCCAACGTCTCCAAATGGCATCCCTTTAGGCGTCGCTTGATGCGGGGGAACAAAAAAGAGTCAGGACTGTATGGCGGTTGCAACAGTGTCACCACGCCTTGCTTAGCGAGGAACTCCTGGACCACGAAAGCTGAGTGTGCGGGGGTATTTTCCTGATTCAATATCCAGGTGTTGGCGATCTCCTTTCGAACGCGGCGAATCCTTTCGTGCAACCGTTTCTTTGTCATGTTGCACTTCTCCGCTATGCGGACACTGAGACGACGATCAGATTGTAACCCTCATTTTTGTAGCGTTTTCATCAGTTTTGGAAGTTGACGGTCGTCCAACGCGCACATCGTCTTCAATTGATTCCCGGCCGTTTTGGAATTGTTTGTGCCACTCGTAAACTCTTGCCTGTGACATGGCTTCATCTCCGAAGGCCTTTCCAAATCATGGCCAGGGTCTTGATACCGGATTTTTTCAGCCGAACGCAGAATTTTATGGCTGCCCGCTGCTCCAGCAAATGTTGCATCTTGATTTCCGACGCAAAGACAAAACACACTTTGCGCCAATCACTGTGCTAGCTCTACCGTTGCTCGGAGAGGTTTTAGCAGCGGCTTTGGTAGCTGCTACTTCCCCCTACCATCCCCAGCACTCGGCGCATCCCGCTACCCCTTCTAGCGCAGTCAGGAATTTTTTTCTCGATACTTTTGACAGACCCTGTACATTAAACCCTCTGAGATTATCATTGGCTTATAGCACTAACGTAGATCGTTTAAAGTGTACGTTCTAAATGCACGTACTAGAATTAAATATTCATAAGTTGGAGCATTGAAAACCTAAAAAACAGTTCTCTCTGTTGAATATTTCATAATAAAAATTAATAACAAGTTCAGAACTCTTTTTATTATAACGGCAACGTATATTCTCTTTGAATTTAGTTGAAAAACCCCTTCCCATCTGTCCGATGTAGGTAGCGTTACAGTCTGCGTGATCACATTTTAATTCATATATGCCACTATTATTAAGTTTAAGAATTCGACTTTTCGAGTTTTTGAGGCAAGCTCATATATTATTCTTAGTTACAAAAGCTATATTTAAACAGAAAAAAGTGGTGAAAAAAAAAATTATGCCAAATTCGGGGCCCTAGAGAAAATTCACTTCCCACCTTGCAACAACGATCTTAATATTTAATATACCTGTATAGAATGAAAGGGTTTTAGATTAAATTTACTGGAACAATTAGAAGTTAACAAAAGAACAAACGATCCAAATATAATGTTAATAAACAATCAAATAAAAATTATCTTTTCTCCACTCTTGGTATTTTCAACAAATCTAAATAATATAATTCCTTGAAATAATTCAGCGATTTACCAAAGTTTTAATTAATTTAATTTCCAATAGCAATTGACTGAAATAGTAGTCACGTCATTAAAAAACTATTAAAACAAACCTGCCTTCATTTGATAAGCACTAAAGGGAGAAAAGCATATTTTGATGGGAAATACCTCACAAAATGAAGAAATTAATTTATCGCGAATGATTTTCTAAGTAAATCGGTTTTTACAGAAAATATTAATAAATTATTTAAACACGATGAAAATAAATTAAGGTAGGTAAACAAAATCATATAAATAAGTGGTTTTAAGGTGGCCTAACTACAGTTCGGTAATGGCTTTGAACGCCGAAACAGCTCTCATAATAATAATAAAAACTAATATACTTGTAGAACTTAATAGTAACATTACTCGTTTTGATTAACTTTAAGGACCAGCACTCAAAAATGACCTTTAACGTCACTTTTTAGGGTGCTAACTTAAAGCAATACCACGAATGAGTTATCTGCAATCTTTAAATTCTATTAACAACATACCAAAATGTATGAAAATAGGTGCAGTTTGAAAACCAATTAATGAAATTTTGAAGGTTATACTCGTACTTGAAATTCCAGTTCGTATTTCGCAGAGAATTTAAAAGATTGGTATTCCCTTTGTGGCATCATTATTTAATATGAATTTGTTGTTCAATGTTTTATAATATTTTTTCAATTAACATTGTTGGTTATTTGCTTACCTACTTTAATCACTTTTTGTTTATGTTTATAATTTCTCTATTCTTACATTACTGTGTTCTATGTTTATCATTTGTCTATACTTGATATTATTATTTTTAAGTATTCTATTTGTCCTGATGAGGAAAATTCGCTTTCCAAACATGTTGATATTTATATTTTTTAAAAGTTGTATTTACAATTCTTTTTAATTAATTTATTAAAAGATTACATACAGTTTGAGGATTATTGTCTTTTGAAAGATACATTTTCCTAATTACCCGTGTAGAATTTGCTGAAAAATCATTTGTAGCATTTCTTGAGCTAGCAACCTGCAAAGTGCATATTTTTGGGTGTTGACAATTAAATTTAAAAAAAATATATTGCCAAATGTTCCATATTTTTTTAGCAAGAGTAGTCTGAATTCTCTCTGTTGAATCCAAACGTGCTGGCGTGATCATATGTAACAGTCTTATATGTTATTTGTCTATGTCTAGAAATATATTACCCAACGATATATTAACATAATCTTACCTCAGACCCCAAAGGTTGACAGAAAAATTTCTTATTTCATCCATCAATTTACATATTACTTGCGTTTAAACAACAGTTTTTGCTCTGGATTCACGACAAATTCACATTTATGCAAAAAGTTTTACTTCACATTGTACCTATTTGATTTATCGCATCAGTCAATCTTCCATTTTTTTCAAAGCAATGGGTGGAGATCAGGTGAACAAATATTTACAAATTAATCGGCCAAGTTATGTCATTTGTCCTGGAAATACCATCGAAAACTTTTACAGACGATTTATTACGTATCCTACATGTTCCACCCTTAGAGGTTTGATTTTTTCATGAAATCAGAACCGATAAATTTCTCAAAAGGTCTAAATAAATGAGATATTGATTTTAATGCTACAATCGAAGACTTCTTTCTGGCGATGGTTCAGTTACCAAAAATGTCAACTTGGTTATTAACCTGTAATGGGTTATACATTTGCAGCATTTTTGATGTACAAGGCAACGATTTTTTTTAAATAATATTAATATTCAGATCGATGTCTTTTTTTCAGTGTAATTTTGACCTTCCGTACATCCCGTATCCCAAGAATTTTGCAGTTTTTTAATACGTATGCCTTAATTTTTAATTCGTGAAGCATGTGCGTGAATTTTTGGAATTGTCAAGAATAAAAAGCGGAAAATAATTTAATCATTGAAGAAGATAATATTAACATAACCTAAATGAAACATGAAACCAAATAAACAACAAAAAAAAAAGATATCAGTCCCATCTGGGACTCGAACCCGGGACCTCTATCTTTCCGGGACAACCGCTTTACCAACTTAGCTAATGAGACCAGTTCAATTTATGTTATTCTCCATTTTTAATCCCATATTATTGGCAGCTGTCTTTATGGTGATTACAAAAATCTTCACATACAAAATTGAAAACTAACTCTCGGATGAATATCTGATTTTTTTATTTATACGAGATATATATTGACTTTAGTAAAATTCTAAAGAATATTCAATGTTTAATTATTTTATTAAAGTTTTTAAAACCTCATTGTAATATTTAATCACTGAAGAAGATAATATTAACATATTCTAAATGAAATATAAAACCGAAAAAAAAACAAAAGAAAATAAAAAGATATCAGTCGCATCTGGGACTCGAACCCGGGACCTCTGTCTTTCCGGGGCAACCGCTTTACCAACATAGTTAATGTGACCAGTTCAATTTATGTCATCTTCATCGATATCATATTTCAAATTCAAGACTTTGTCAATATCATCCTCTATTTTTAATCCAATATTATTGAAAGACAGCGTCCTAAGTCCAACAATATTTAATAAAAATTGGGTTCCGCAAATATTTTAGTTTATATTATTTTGGAAGCTGTTTGGTCATTCAAAGCCAATATTAAAATACGGTTTTATTTACCCCCACCCAATTTCAATTATTATTATAATTTACTCAGAAATAATTGTTGAAACATTTCAAATTCTCTCTTCTGCGAGGTACTTAAAGTTGAAATCTGTTTTCCCCGCATTTAATGATGGCAGTTTTTTTTCTTATTTGTTTTATAATTTTTATATTTTTTGTTATTCTCGCGGTGAACGCCATCGGACGTTTAACATATCAAAAGTCAGTTTACAAGAACACTGTGGGAGAAAAAAATTACACATTACACCCCAATTAATCTTTCTCTACGATATTTTTGCCCTCCATCAAACAATCATATATCGCTGCTCTTAAAAATTGACTGTTTTTCATCTCCAAAACGTAGATTTTTTGAAAGCCTAGAATTGATGAACTGCGAGATCTGTGGAAGTCAAACATTATTTCAGTCGGTAGAGACATAAAAAGGCATCTGCTTTGCAAAAGTGGAGAAAAAGATCCCGACAAAAGTTTTCGACCTTGCGTGACCTTCGCGTTAGCCGCCATCTTGGATGAAAGGTGACAAAAATTGTTTTTTTTTTCCTAATATTATTCCTCTACGGTTGGTCTTACCACAAAAATACGTAGAACAAACTAAAATAAGAAAAAAAGTCTTATATATAATTACTTACGGCACCAGAAACATTTTTTTTTTTAAAATAGCATAAATCCCCCATTTTCGTTATTTTGTTCCATTAATTCTGGCCGTTCATTCCATAATCATATTAATCTTGTGGACTCATTTCCACACCACCGTGAGGTAGAGTAAATGGAGTTTTTTTTTTATTCCATTGATCGTCATACGAACTTCATTTTTTATCTATATTTATGATTTAATATCTAAGAAAAAAATGTGTTACCTGTCCTAACTTATCCCATCTCATAAAATCTTGTAATATTTATTTATTTATTTCAAAAACACACATCATTAAACAATAAAATGTAAGAAAGCGTTGAATGCCCAACTGGGAACAAATCACGTTTTAGGACAGTCAAATTGACAAGCTTAGTTTATATTAATTGCCATTATACAAAAACGGAAGGGAAAAATCTAGTATTGACATATTATGGTAATATAATATATTCAGAAAAAACGTACAATAATTAAGTATAAAGAGTGAATAATAGTACAGAACGTACTTATGAAGAGATGAGAAAAACAAATATTATAGAGTAAACAATTATGTATACGTGTTTGATAGATACTGGTTGGTGCTATGAGGAAAAAATACGTTTGAAAATTGAGTACTAAAAAAAGATAATATTATAGAATAATATTGATAAGATTGATTTACGTATCGCTTTATAATCCAACCACCCAAATAATAAGTAATATTGCACCCACCCTTTCCTAAATCACTGCAATTTTTTCCTTAATCGTTGACCTTAGCAAGATAAGACGAATTTCACAAAGTGCTGAAATCTTAATAGATCAATTTATTTTAATAATCCCGTTTCATCTCCTCGTCGGAGCCCTTGCAGCTCCCTAGGGATATCGGCCGGGTTAACGCTTTAAAGGAATCCTTGAAACTAGGTCAGGGTTGGGGCAGCGCTTCCTACGCAGTGCAAGGATAATCCAGTTTTAAGGGTCCGAAGGTACATCCACTCATTTACGTAATACTGTTTTAATTTCTTCGGCGCTTCTCTTTATGTTTATTCGTTTAAATTTTGCGAGTTTTGCGAATGGGGTGGATTTTATGAAGGGCAATTGTTGCGCTTTATTGTTGACTGAAACAGTTGGAATAAACGAAGTTTCGTAACACAGAGTAAAATTAGTTTTATTTTATCAGGAGATATTTGAAGTATCGTTCGGAGATAGCCGACGGCCTCCGTGATTGAGTGGTTACGATCCTTGGCTACGAATCCGGTGGTCGCGGGTTCAAATTCCGGCGCACCCATTAAATTTAATTTCATTAATTTGTATTATTTCACTATTTTTTCATTGAAAATAACGTATAGTATTTTTGTGATACCTTCCAGAGTGGTAGATACTTTCAGGATCGTCCCGGTGAAAGACCACCATTAAGAATCGAAACATTGCTTGAAACGACTTTAACCGTGTACGATGACCAAATCTGAATAACCAGGTAATTCCGCACCTTCCTCTTCCCCTCCACACCATCTCCAGCCTTACAACATGCCCTAATTGGGGATGCCATAGTCTTACTGGCTCCAGACGGTTGGGAGCAGACGGGACTCAGTAATAATACATACCAACTATGCATCATGTTATTATTATTTTTTTAAGTTCTGTACACATAATCATTTTAATGTTAAAATATGTAAAAGCCCTTTGGGGCGTTGATGAATGAATAAATAAATAAATAAAATAACATAAAAAAGTAATTTTGAATCGAAGAGCTGTTTGAATTGACTTTAAATAAGTTTGATAACTAGATCTGAATAGCCAGCTGGTACCTCCCCTTGCCTCTCTTCTCTCACCACTATGAACACTTTCGTTATCATATTTAAAAACCATTTATATTTTTCTTTGATTTTGCTCATTACATAGATGAAAAATATTAAAAAAACAATTTTCAATATTTTGGAAATTGATTGCATTTTACTTAAATTTACAATACTGCACTTCTCTTTTAAGCCATACTTATATAGAGAAGCGGAGTGTGCATATTGCGTTCACATAATAGTATTTCCTTAATTTGTTTCAAAAAAATTATGATTGAAAATGGTTTACATGAAAATGTTAACAGAGTTGGTGGTTTACATAATGGAAAAAAGAGAGTGCATAACGACAATTAGAAATAGAAATTTGAATTAGTCGTTAGAATAAACATAACGTATATGTAATACAATGTGGCGTAAGATCTTTACCGTATACCATATTATACAATCTTATGGGGTATATGTGTGTGAATGTGTCTGTGTGTATTGTTTTCAGTTTTCTTGATTTTCGAATACTTTTAAGCTTATTTTGAAATGTTTCTTAATTGGATTTTTTTTAGTTTGTTATTTGTCTAATGCCTTCAGGTATTTTAAAAATTACTCTTTGATATGTGTAATTGTGTTGTGCAAATAAGTTATTGATTTTACATACTAAGAATGCGTATTTAAATCTAGTGCGAATTTCTGTGATGAATTGGAATAATTTTTTTTAATTGGTAATTTAAATACTTCAAACAGTAATTTTGTGAAGAAATCTCTAGGAGACCTATTCTGGTACTTTTACAGGAAAATTCCTTATCCTTTTCCTCGGGCTTAAAAACGTCTTGCTTAACTGCGGAAATTCGGAGAGACATGGTAAAGAAATTCTAAACAGATTGTTAAGAGAATATTTGAAAACACAAATTGATGAAATATCTTCAAATGACGCAAGGATTTGAACCAAAACTTTTAAATATATATTTTTTTAAATAGCGTAATTACGCCTTTTAACGAAGAATTACGTTTTGTAAAAAGGTACTTGCCTCAGTAAATAGTAATGACATTTTTATTCTGTCACTGCTTCTAAAAGTGACATTTACCGCCGTGATATATCTATGGTTGTATATATATGCCGCCGCCTGCCGTTGCGTATTGTTTTATATAAGATAGTTCTACCAACATCTTTATAACAACCCATACATAACGTACTTAATATTGAGTTTTTCTCGTGTTAAAACTACTCAAATATTGATATTTTTTAATGAATGTCATTCACTGAATGACAGCTGTCATCCAAGAGAACCGGAACCGCAGATAAGTAAAAAGTCTTTAAGCCTAAAGAATTTTCCTTAAAAATAACCAGAATAGGTATCCAGCTTTTTTAGTATAATTTTAAAGATCAGTTTTTGTACAGTGTTTACTTTTGTACTTGTTTATGATTCAGTTGAACAATATGACATCCTATCTGAATTTTGTATGGTTAAAAGGATATTTCGAAACTCACATTCATTGGCTTTGGTTTTTCAGGCGAAAAATACGCAAATTTCTTGTTGACAGAGCTTGCTAAGATTTCAGAGTTTTTTCCGAGGCAAGCAAACAGATCATCAGTTTTATAGTTAAACTAATGGAGTGGTTTGTGTACTGGCCTTGTGTCGTGAACAAAGTTTATTCTCTTCAAACTAAATACAACGTCGTGTTTACATCACTAACTAGTTAACGACAGATTATGAACATGTTTGAGTAATAATTAATTGCCTCGTGTAAACTATCAAATGTACCGTTTCTTCGAATAACTCCCAAGTGAACCAACTCGTCAACCGACTGTACAGAGTTCAAATCCCAATTTCACGCTCAGCAAACGTGCTTTGAAGGGGCAAAGTCTCCCTGCCGCACGACAGGATATAGCCTCTGCGCTATTTCCGTGTAAGGGTAGCGTGGAAGGGGTGACATTGACACGAGAAAACTGGAACCTTGCGCGACTCTTTTACTTCTGTGAGGCTCTAAATTAATTGAAACTCGGCGCATTTTACGGTATTAATTTCGATTCACATCTACCGGCATTCACGTCAAGTGGCAGGCACTGCAAAATTAGTTACCTACATTATAATAATCATAATTATAATACTTGAATGATTTATATAGCGCCATGTTTGTGAAAAATCACCTGATTCGTGATGTACAAATATTACTTACTAGGGTTTATCTTTTTATGTAT